>QLPL01000025.1:0-194556 GCA_003314315.1 Annulohypoxylon stygium
ACTACTACTACTACTACAAGCTACAGGTCTACAGGTTTACAGGTCTACAATCTACAGTCTACGATCTACAATCTACAATCTACAATTAACAGTATACAGTATACAGTCTACGGTCTACAGGTCTACTGCATCGTCTACTGCATCAAGATATCTTAGTATAAAAATATCAGTTAAAAATATAAATTGGTGGTGGCGTTATTGTTGTTGTGTGGGTGTGTGTGGGTGTAAAAAAAAAGATGTAAAGGAAAGAAAAAAATAATAAAAATGAGTAAGTGTAGATGTAGGTGTAGGTGTAGATGTAGGTGTAGGATTAGGAAAATGGATAAATCTTTTTAAGTTTTTCTGCCAGTTATTGAAAAAAGGTGGTAGGTGGGTTGGTTGTACAGTATTGTTAATTTTATTGTCGTATTTGCTGGCTTTTTGCAGCTGCTTGTTAGGTAGAACCCTTAATTGCTAGTTGTAAAAAACGAATAATTATTGTTGTTCTTATAATGGTTGTTGTAGGTGTTAATGATTCTTTGAATTTATTAGGGTATTCTAATGATTGTTGGCTTATGCATTTTCCTGCTATGGTAGCTTTTTTGCCAACTCTCGTGCCAATTTATTAATAAGGGTCTAGAAAGAATAAATACCAAAATAGATGGGGCTTTGTCTCCCTAAGAAACTTACATTCAAGACTACCTAGGTAGTCAACTCTTCTTGAACCTGTACGAGATCTTTTTGATCGACATAAAAATAATCACATTGAACTAATCGTAGACAAGATTTGAGATACCTGTCTTTCAGTAGTGGCTAACTATCGCGAAGTAGTTATACCTATTGGCGCATTAAATATGTAGGTAGATGGGGAGGTATAAAACGATAGATGAATATTGATCTAAGCTTACCTATATCATAACTGATTACTCTATAATCAAAAGTCGGTTCTGAGACCCCGGCAAGTTCCTAGGTTTCATGATGAATATATGAAGATACCTTGATAGAAAGTACTTGGCAGGTTCCATTGAACCAGATCGGATATCCCGGGTACGACGGTCCATGGTACGTAACCGGGCGCTGACATTTTCATTACTGAATGATGTAAAGGTCACATTGGGCTGAGAGGAAGAGAGGGGCTTTTGGGGGGGGGGGGTTCTTTTCGTATGATATGATATCATCTACACATGAAATCATCAATGATGCCCAATCGTAGTAGGCTAGAAATTCTCCAACAATGGAACCTCAGCGGGGTAAGCATTGAAGGAAAGCTATAAAGGTTGCTAGCTTCTTGAACATAGATTCCCGTTGACTCCCTGTCTCACTAGACTTCAATTCCTTTCTAACGAAGGCGTGATACATTCCAGATCTCTTTAGTCTCGTCCTGCCTTTTTACTTTACCTACCCACCTAGGCAACCATCCACGTACAAGTATTACACACGTCAACCTAAGAAGCACACAAAGACACTTATTCTTGGATCAAGCATGGATCGAGAAAACTACACATCTTGTTCTACATTCCAAGAGGACGATGATGCTTGCTCTACTAGCTTTGAAAGAAAGGCGGGAAGTAATCTAATGTATAGGAAGATTGGTAACAGAAGATACCTCACAGGAAGGAGAATGCGGGGCCCAGATGCGAGTTGGCGATGGAAATGTGTGGGTTACTAAATATGTTTTTTTAATTCTTATCTGAAGGCTTACAAATCCAAAGTGCACTTGTGAAGTTAATAATCAATCCTATTTATACGACACACAATGCTCCGAATGTGGGCACGAAAGGAGTGACTCTTGCTGTGAGGTCTATAGACCGGAGAGGTAAAATTACCTAGGTGCGCGCATGATGGGTGGGAATTTCATTTATGGGTTGAGTTATTATGTTGTAATGGTGAAAGTATCCATAATTCGAAGTTGGTTAAAGAGAAAAAAAGACGTTATTAAAATCTTAACAAATTTTCAGTGAGAGTGTCCTCATTCACATATATGCTTCACTACAATGGCGAAGGCGCTCCATCTGTCATACAGTCTATGGTTCTAAGAGACACCTGCATTTATAAACCACATGGGTAATGACCTAGATATTTCCTTAAGCAATGTATCTTCAACATATGGGTGCCACGATGCAAACCTAGAACCAGGGAAAAGACTCTATCGTTGCACGAGGAGCTCTAAGCTACCTTGCAGTGACTGTACCAGGAGACACGGTAAATATAGGAATCCCTCTTTGTCTAGCTAAACGCCAAGGAATGCGCTGCCGAGGAACTTGGTCAGTATATGACATATACCGAATTCTTTGATGTCAGATGATGTTAATATCGTATCAAGCCGATAATGAGAGAGGGGTTTTGTGTGACATATGCTATCTACCTAGTAGTGATGTCCATTAGTACCCAATCAATGATATATATCTACTCACCAATAATGAAACACTGGATATCTAAGGCAAATCATATAAGATAGATTACCGATCGATATTGGCTATAAATTTCCACGAATCCACGCTCCATATTCTAGCTCGTGTTCGTATATACTAACAGAGCAGAAAATTGAAGTCGGCCGGACAAGGCCGGATTTCATTGACTGGTCAATCATTGTGACAAAAGACATATATTCACAACGTGCCTTGTCGATAGTTAATCTCTATTCACACTCGAATCTCAACCACCAACGGGTCAATTTCATCAAGATATATTGGATTATTTTAAGGTCAACAATCACCAGCCACATCATCATGTGTTACGAGGAGCTTATTTGAATATACCATGTCCCATTCCAATGAGGAAGCGGGTCATAGTATTGAAGGAATGGCGAGCAGTGATATTCCGCCCGTTTTTCGAACTACCCCCCCGGGGGCAAATTGGCGATGGAACTGTGTGAGTTGCAATGTTCTTTGATGACTCGAGTTGAATACTGACAGATGTAAAGTGTACGTGTAACTACGGCATTAATCAGTCCTATATATATCAGAAGTACTGCTTTGAATGTGGGCATGAGAGATGTGATTCGTGTTGCGAAGTATACGTTTCTAGATAGACTGCGAAATTCGAATCTATCTATGATTAAAAATCTCGGTATCAATAGCTCTTGCCAAGTATATACACTTTAGTTAGGCAAAAATATTTCGCGACGATAGGTCTTGTAGGTACTAAGGGGCAAACGGGTCAGGAGCTTAAAAATCTATGAGAAATGAGACAACGATTTCGAAATATAGCATCATGTCGTCGGTTGTGTGTTAAGTAATTATTGTTTTCCCGAAATGCAAATGAATCGCACCTCGGTACTTGAAAAGATACCTGGTACTCGAGACCCCTGTAATATTGATAATGATCCATATGATATGCGTATATTCGCTTATGCAGTCTGCAGTATGACGTAAGAGCCCTATGGAAAGCGGATCAGATGAGGGGTTGGTTTGACATCTTACAAGGTCTTCGTAGAGTTTTAATATATTTAAGCTTATAATTGATACGGATCAATTGGAATATTCACATTAATGAATAGATCCATGCTGTTCCTAGAATTTTGAACTCTATTTTGGGTTCCCAAGTACTGGGTCTATATCGATCCGGGGATGTGGAATAATTAATTAATCCCCCTGTGCCCCCCTTTACTAAACATTCAGATCGGATTTCTCCACATTACCATCAGATGCATCAACTACCCACCTACATCCCACTATCCCCCCACCACCTTTAGATGCTTCTTCACATTCCAAAGTTTGTTTAAGCTTAGACAAGTTTTACTATCATAGCAATCATTTTAAAGAGGAGAAAACTCAAATGGCATTAGGAAGAAGAAATTTAGCATTCATCTCATATACGCGATGAATTGGTTCTGGATTACACGTAAGAGGCCATGGACCCAGCAGACAGTCCGGGCTCCCCGAATGCTCTCGTAGTAGATGTCGGAATATGCTCGGAGTATTGTTTCCTGGCTAGCATGATGAGACCGTGGACCCATCCGCATACGCTTAGCATTCCTAGAAGCGACATACCGCTGACAGCTGAACGTAAGTGGTCCGCATATTCACCCCAGCGCGTCAGTGACATCATCTTCAGCTCTCGGACTGGTTGACCACACCAAAGTATCTCAACAATATCCACTTAACATACCCACATACCCCCATATCTACCAGGTAACTATTTGAAAACCTTCCTACCTTGGGTATATAAAGCGTCAGGTACTCTGGGGAAGACTAGTCTGTTTTGTCTCTTTGTCATTTTCTACCCCTCTCCATTATACGTCAGAGCCATCTGTGTTCTGATACTTGTGGTTTCTATTTCACTCCCAAGATAACAAGTTGTCATTTCAACCGCCAACATGCCTCAACAAGTGCCGACAGCAAGCAAGCTTTTGGACCTCTTCAGCCTCAAAGGCAAGGTCATCGTCATCACGGGCGCTTCCAACCCCATAGGAATGGGCATTGAAGCTGCTAAAGGTTGTGCCGAGATGGGAGCTGACGTTGCCATCACCTACCTAAAGCGAAAAGAAGAGGCCGAGAAGAACGTTGAGGAGCTAATCAAGGACTACGGCGTAAAAGCCAAGGCCTATAGCTGCGACATAACCAACTACAACAACTGTGAGAAGCTTGTTAGCGACGTGTTGAAAGACTTTGGCCACATCGATGGATTCATCGCCAACGCCGGCGCGACGACAGAAGGCGGTGTCCTCGAGGCTACTAAAGAAGAATGGGATAGAGTTGTTGCGATCGATTTGAACGGTACGGCCTACTGTGCCAAGGCCATAGGTCCCACTTTCAAGAAGCAAGGTCACGGCACCTTCGTCATCACCTCCTCGATGTCCGGTCACGTGGCCAACTACCCTCAGGAACAGACCTCCTACAACGTTGCGAAGGCTGGCTGCGTTCACATGGCTAAGTCCCTCGCCAACGAGTGGCGCGACTTTGCTCGTGTCAACTCAGTCTCCCCTGGCTACATCGCAACTGGCCTGTCTGATTTCATTAAGCCTGAGGTCCAGCAACTGTGGTACTCTACCTTGGTTCCCATGGGTCGACCAGGTGTGGCTAAGGAGTTGAAGGCCACCTTCGTATACCTCATCAGCGATGCCAGCTCGTATACCACGGGTGCAGATATAGTCGTCGATGGAGGATATACCTGCCGATAGACGTGAAAGGGTGCGTGGTTTCGTTACATAGACACTTAGATCTGCACCGAGTCGTTTGCATGGATTATAGAATACCTTGGTATCTACTAGATCATTGTTTTGGCGCCAGAAAGCTAGACAAACATGCACAGCATCCTTTGTATCCTACGGTGGTCTATTCTGGACTTGAATTCACTTTTCATGGGATGATATCAACATTCTTCAGAGTTTGAAACTGCGTGACTCAAACTGCAGGCGATCTTTTGTTGTGTTTGCTCATTAATGAATTGTCATTTGTTCTATGGAAGCATAAACTATTCTATGGTTTCTACAATGACTTGTGTTAATTACCTATAAAGTATGAGCTTGCCTACCTACCTAGCGATCGACTCTCATTATCAATCTACTAGCTATATTGACTTTAACCACCAAGATGACAATCATACAATTCGATGGCCACTATAAGTGTGGAATCGAACATGACAGAATCAATGTGTGTTTCGTGCCAGATGCCCCTTACACATATCATGACCAAACCTGGAGATTTCATTCCAGAGAACCGTCCGCGTCCCCGATAACGCTATGCCAAACAAACTCCCTCCGAGTCTAGGACGATTTCCGCTCTTCAAAGTTCGTGACTATGCTCACAGACTTCCTCCCGAAATGGCTGAAAAGGGAGGCGTCTTCCTGCCGATGTATCAAAAAGAAGCCATGTGGATGAATTTCGAGGGGATGTCGCCATTCATGATCAAGATTTATGCGGCGTGAATGTCGTCTCGGGTGAGCACAACAGAGAGGATGCTCAAACTAATGCCCGTCGATCGGAGCGAATCCGAGAAAGTAAAAGTATCCAGGATTACGTCGTTACACCCAGACAACTTTGGCTGGATGGCATAGCTGTTTCACCTGGCGTCGTGAGGCAGTTTATTGCCATGCCGATGGGAGAAGGATACAGTGTGGAAGCCCAACTGACCGGAGAAGAAGTTGTGGGCGGCCTTCAGTTCGAGATAACCCCTGCTATTCCTCCAAAGATATCGTACCTCTGACAATAGATATTACTGTCAAAATGTTCAACGGAAAGAACTTTATTATTCCGTGTTCGCCAAAGGAACAAGCTGGTAGATTAAAGCAGCGGATACACGCTAGGGAGGGGGTTCCACCCCATCAAATGAGGCTGATATTTTGTGGAAGGCAACTCGAAGATGGTTAGTAGAATAATCACCATTGCGAAGAGATCAGCTAAAATCCTAGCAGGCGGAACCTTAGCCGATTACCACGTATACAATGTTAGTCTCACAAACTTCGAACATCATTTTATGATCAATCACTTATGCGTGGTGAAAATATTGCATAATATTGCAATCAGAAGTTAACTTCATTTTTTTTAGCTGTGTAGCGTGCATGTTGAAATGAGATTGAGAGGAGGCGGTATTTCACCACCTAAGCCTATGGGAATCGCGATGGGTGGAAAAATCGAACAGGCTATTCAGAAAGACTTCGAGGATCCAAATAGTTGGTTAAAGGGCCATACTATGATAATTTCGGTCTAGATACTCAACAGCACTGCCTTTCGCCAAGTCACAGGTGTTGACCCGCCGCCTTGCCCGATCGACGCATCCACCTACGCAGAAAGGGGACTTCCCTTCTTCAAACTGTGGGAAGAGCCTAGCAGCGTGGCCGGCGACTTTGAAGCCGTAAGAAGCGTCAGAGAGTTAGAGCTAAATCGAGGCGATTATTCGTCCACGAACTATCGAGATAAACAGTCGTAGCGATATCACAGTTCCTTGCCAGGATGCAATGTCAATAAGTGATCCGGATGGCCTGATAAGTCCAGCTGGTACTCTTCGCGAATTTCGCACTCTCGCCGATATGGTGCGCGACTTGGAGATTGAGACCTGACCTAATCTATGAAGAGGGGAACGTGCCTAGGGGGTTGATTTGGCGACTCGGCCGTCTTTCTACTTGGGTGTAGTAGCTGAATCAATTGACGATATGTTGTGTTGAGCGCCCACGGCATCTTTGAGATCAATGACAATTACCCTATGCTATGTTGTGAAAGGATAAGTGAGATTGATTTTCTTTAATAAGCGGAGTTCTCCCATTAGGTAATGAAATATGATTACATAATGAGACCCCCTGTCTTAACAAGAGCGTTATCCCTGCGAGTTCCAATTCTCCCTTAAAAGAGAGTTAACGTGCGACGTCTAAGACAATATTCGAGGCAGATAGAGTTCATACCATTCCTGCTTCTTGAATTCTGAATTAAACTTCAACCGATTTGAGTGCTATCCCAATCTCTCTCGTCAATTAAGATTTTGAAAATCCCCACTTTTGATGTCTTATCTTATCTGTCTAGGGGTTTCTCGACCCCTGGTTTTAGATCGTTTTGAACCAAGATTAAATTCATTTTCCCCTCTAGCTCACCAATCCCATCGGCTCGATCCGCCTAACGAGTGCTGTCAGTCATCAGCGTTCAATGCTACTTGCCTGCTTAATAATTCTCCATCATTAGCTATCACCTTGATTATCGCCTAGCAGACCTGCCCAGATACGGCTATTAGTTATAATGCAGATCATTTACCGGGGTTAGGATATGGTTATCGGGAGTACAATGGTGGTGGCGCAGACTATTGAGACGCGGGTTCCCTAGAGGTCCTCGGAATGGACGCCAATTTTTGAATATATTCATTGTCTTCCCTCTTGTTATTTGTCTGTACCACGTCGGCGCAGCGCCATGAAATGCCTACACCCGAGACCGTTCTGCAGCGAATATTTCCACTAACCATCGTACGTCGCGGGAAAAATCTCTTATCACCGGTGACTCAACGTGGTGGATTAGACTGACGTAAGGTCGGTCTAGCTATCAATAGGTAGTAGCGCGGGTAGCGAATCTGGATCTCGGTGGACCCGAAAGTATTTTCTGATTCGGGTCGCCACAGTCCCATCCGATAATTATATCTGTCTCACTTCCGAACATATCTCTGGAATTTTGCGGTTTCCTTCCGCCCGACTCGGTTTTGCCTCATCTTCAATTGGGAGCTCACAGTCTTTTCGAATCGTTCGAAACCTCGCTCTCATCGCGCAATGGCAACCCATACGCCGAACATGTCCGAGACGAAGATACCAGTGCAGGATGCCGACGCAGAGATTGCTGCGGACCCGACGTTCGGGGTAGATGAGAAGAAACTCTTGCGAAAGATTGACTCACACATCATCCCTCTTGTAATGCTGCTCTGTCAGTCAACCCATGCTTTAGTGGTGCACTTAATAATCTCTATGGCTTCATATTTCATTACTTATTAAAAAAATAAATTTACTAATCTCAAATCATAGACACTTTTAGTTTCTTGGATCGGTATAAACTCCGTTGCTTATCCGGTTCGCGAATCTCCTACTGACTTGTCCCCTAGTGTGAACATTGGCAATGCGCGTCTTTATAGCATGGAAGAAGACCTTAGGTTAGAAGGAAACCAGTTCCAAGTAGCAGTCTCTATCTTCTACGTTACGTGTTGGTCACTCATTTTCAGTTTGTATATGGCTTCTCATTTGATGGACACTAATTTGAGTCTAGACCTGTTGTTCGAGGTTCCTTCGAACCTGATTCTGAAGCCCCTGACCCCCTCACGATATATCTCATTCGTCGCTTTTGGTTGGGGTATCATAGCTATGTGCACTGGTTTCGTCCACAACTACGGCGCACTCATTGCTATACGATTAATTCTAGGGGTTGTCGAAGCTGGTCTTTTTCCGGGACTGAATGTCTACTTAACATTCTTCTACACAAAGCGGGAACTCGCTCTGCGAGTTGGATACCTTTTCGTCAGCGCTGCCATTTCTGGTGCTCTAGGCGGACTGTTAGCCTACGGGATCGGCCAGATGTCGGGTGTCGCCGGCTATAATGGCTGGAGGTGGATTTTCATCATTGAAGGTCTCCCTAGTATCGTAATTGGAGTTGCGACTTTCTTCCTCCTTCCTAACGATATCGAGCATGCCTATTTTTTGACACCTGAAGAGAAGAAGTTTGCCGCAGCAAGACATATGCGTCACTATGGACATACGGAAAGTGCGCAGAAGTTTAGCAAGAGTGACATGATGGCGGCTTTCAAAGATTGGAAGATCTGGCTATTCTGTCTTGGGCAATTTGGTGTTGATACTATGCTTTATGGTGAGCTCGGGACTTGATGCCAATATCTATAGTTATATGAATGTTGACACGGGGTTTTAGGGTACTCGACATTCTTGCCAACGATTATCCGCGGCCTTGGAGAATGGTCGACAGCTGAGATTCAACTTCTCACCATCCCATGTTACTTCGTCGGAGCTGTCACATATATGGGAATCGCATTCCTATCCGATCGTTTGCAAATGCGCGCTATTTTCTGTATTATCTTCGGTGCCGTCAGCGTTGTTGGCTATGGAGTGCTGCTTTCGGATTCATCCGCAGGTGTTCACTATTTTGGGTATGGTAATTGCGTAATTTCTCCCATGAAGTCAACTAACAGCTTAAAGTTGTTTCCTCGTCGCCACTGGGTTATATGTTATCGTTGGCTTGCCCTTAGCTTGGGTTAGTCTCAACCTCCAATCCGTAGTTCGATGGTATCAATTGACAGAATTTTAGCTACCGAATAACACGCCACGATACGGAAAGCGTACGACCGCCAACGGTATGCAGCTCACGACCGGAAACACGGCTGGGATAATGTCATCGTTTATCTAGTGAGTTATCGAAGCTGAGAATATGAATATAATAACCAGACTAACCCGTTATTAGTCCTAGCACGGCCGGCCCTCGTTATATCAAAGGAAATGCTGTTTCCCTGTCTCTTGTAGGAATGTCCACCTGCATATACGCCGTCCTGTGGTTCTGGTTCGCCCGAGAAAATAAAAAACGAGAGGAGGGGCCCCTTAAGCCCATCCACGAGGGCTTATCGGAGGATGAACTGGCTGAGCTTGGTGATGACAGTCCGAGATTTAAGTATACCATTTAAGGCATTTAGCAAGCATATGTGCAGAATATCTAGATGATAAATGATTGATGCTAGGTACAGATACTACGATAGAGCTAACGATAAAATGTGTCAACATACCTCTTTGAAACTCATGAATGCTTGCTGGACAAGCAGATTATGGTCATCATTATGAGATGGTAATGGTATGTTGCGCTTGGCTGTTATTATACATCTATTTGGCATCGCTGATTACATTTTTAGGATGAGCTCGATTGTCTTCTTCTCCTGCCAGCCGTATAACTCGATTCGCGAAACTCAAGTTCCCCCTTAATCCAGTTCCCTACTCGCTCTAAGTCTCGAGTAGTATATTCTACAAGACTTTCAAGAACACGGTCAAATGGAACGACACCTTCGTCATCGGATACATTTGATCGAACACGTTTCCTTCCCTTGTTCTGACCTCTCTTTTTGCCTATAACTTACACATTAAAAGAAAGAGAAACCTTATAGGGTCAAAAGACTTACCCGTGTAAAATGAGCAATTGGTAGCCGTGCTGGAAAACTGACAATTATAGCAAGCGCTATTGAAAACTTCTGGACCTCCAGAAATGCACTCCTTACATGGACCCTTTGACCTCCTGTTCTGGCACTGCTGACATGAGTCCGCATTGACTCTGTCAAGAGTAAGAAATGCGGCAAAGGCTGACATCCTTTGCTGTCGGGTCAACTCCACGTTGGGCCAAATCTTGCTTCCGTTCTCTCTAATCTCTTTTAACTCTATTAAACGTTTGAGATCCTGAAAATGTTAGCCAATAACTCATACATACTAACTACACTAAAATTTGATCTTCCAACCTTTTCACCTTCTATAAAGTCCCTCACATCTTGTTTATCGCTCTTGCGGAGTTGATCGACGATCCAGGTTGTCAATGCGAGACTATTCGACTTGTCCACTGGCTCAACTGCATTTTCGTGATCGAGGGGAACGCCTAACCAGTGCCAGTGCGAGAGCGGCAGAACGCCGTCCTGCTCCATCGGCGGCAGTCCGTGTAGTTGTTGGACGCTGAACATTTGAATGAAATATTAAAGGGGCACTGAAAAGAAGCACCGAATATTAATTTATCTCTTATTTCATCTGATTTGATTTGATGAAATCTGTGTGAACTTATGAAAAAATTGTGAAGATATTATCTCGAAAAAGAAAATATTACTCAAAGACGCTTAGACCACTTGGCCGTTAAACCCTAGAGGATTCTAGCCAGATTTGGTAGTTAGCTCAACAGGGGGTCTGCTTAGGCAGCTCCGTGTTTCCCCCACCTTTCGTGATTGGAAGGCGCGTCGGGGTATTAATTGAATTTAGGGCGCGTCAGTTTCGCATCTATCGTGACATCACTCCACTTAAACTTCTACCATTTCCATCTTCTCTAGCGATTGGTAAAGTTTCTTCAATCTGCCATCTTCCTCATACTGAAAACTACAAATATTTGTGCCGGAAAACGGTGGGAAAAAGCAACCATGGGTATTAAGAACCTTTTCTCGATCATCAAAGAGGAGGCTCCGGCCGCCATCAAGGAGGGCGAGATCAAGAATCAGTTCGGTCGTAAGGTAGCTATCGTAAGTACACCAGGAGACTCTACCGGCGAATGCACTTGATCAATATGCTAACTCTGCGTTATTAGGACGCGTACGTATTGCGTCATTCCGATTACCCATAACGGACGGAGGCTAATTCACAAACAGCTCTATGAGCATCTACAGTTTCTTGATCGCAGTCCGTTCCGATGGCCAACAACTGACGAATGAATCCGGAGACACCACATCCCATCTCATGGGCATGTTCTACCGTACATTGCGAATTGTCGACAACGGTATCAAGCCCCTCTACGTGTTCGATGGTGCACCACCCAAGCTAAAGTCGGGTGAATTGGCCCGTCGTTTCCAGCGAAAGGCGGAGGCGAAGGAGGGCCTTGAGGAAGCTAAGGAGACGGGAACAGCTGAAGATGTTGAGAAGTTCTCTCGTCGAACCGTCCATGTTACGAAAGAGCACAATGCTGAATGCCAGCAGCTGTTGAAGTTAATGGGAATACCATACATCATCGCTCCAACCGAAGCCGAAGCTCAGTGTGCCACCCTTGCGAGAGCCGGAAAAGTCTTTGCAGCAGCTAGCGAGGACATGGACACCCTGTGCTTTGACAGCCCAGTCTTATTACGACACTTAACCTTCAGCGAGCAAAGAAAGGAGCCCATTCAAGAAATTCACGTGGATAAGGTCCTCGAGGGATTGAACATGGATCGGAAGCAGGTAGGTCATATTCACCATATCGATACATACTAGACGAAAACTGATCTGAATAGTTTGTTGATCTCTGTATCTTACTCGGTTGCGATTACCTCGACCCTATCCCCAAAATCGGCCCTTCCACTGCTCTGCGGTTAATCCGACAATATGGTACACTTGAGAAGGTGGTCGAATACATCAAGAGCGATTCTAAATACACATTGCCCGAGGACTGGCCCTTCGAAGATGCTCGAGCCTTGTTCTTCGAGCCAGACGTTCGCAAGGCAGATGACCCACTTTGTGATTTCAAGTGGGAGAAGCCGGATATCGAGGGGCTCGTCAAGTTCTTGGCAGTTGACAAGGGTTTCAACGAGGACAGAGTTCGTGCTGGTGGCGCAAGACTGGAGAAGGCCACTAAGAGTTCACAGCAAGCTCGATTGGAAGGCTTCTTCAAGGTTATTCCGAAGACGGATGAAGAGAAGGCTGCTCACAAGCGAAAGCTCGAAGAGCAGAACGATGCTAAGCGGAAGAAGCAGAAGGAAGACAAGAAGGAGAAGGCCAAGGCTAAAGCGAAGCCCCGTGGAACGGCTTAATGCCCGATTGCCTTTCCCCTTGACGTATTGCGAATAATCTGTCTAATGAGTGTGTTTGGCCTGCAAAATTAGTGCTATTGCGTAAGATGGGTTTGCTTGATGACTGGCGTTGCTGGCTTTGCATCGAAATATCGGAGTTTATGGCGATGGATGGACATGAAGCCATACCAGACAGGTATGAGGCATTGATGCTTCGAACTATTTCTGAGGAAGAATATTCCGTGTCGCTGGCGGACTGAGCAGGTTTAGACTATGGCTCAATCGATGTGTTACATTTCAAAAAATAGGCAAGAAAAGCAATCTCTTTGGTTTATCGTATTGAGTTGGTCTCGTGTGATTGAGGATGCCAAGTTGCTAACGAACCCATGCTAAAATGTCGGATACGTTACATTAAGGTTGAGAAAAGGGGTTAAGCCGTTACCCCCTACCCCCTAGTCACATGATACCAACAACGACACTCGAACTCAAAAACAATGGCGATAATTGCTTCCATGTCTACTTGGGTAGGTATGTAGGTAAAATGTATAAGTGAAGTCGATATAGAAGCTTCTGTTCAAGCTCGTGTTTGGAATTTCGTGCTAATTTATGGGTTATAGGAGGCTAAATGTGGTACCTGCCTGGACGTACTGGCCAACCAGTAGAAGTTTTCAAAGCAGAGAGATGCGAATCAATCTTCAATGATGGTCGGGTCGGCGGATTAATATTTATGAGATGAATGCCTTATATACGACGTTTACATGACATCATGTTTTCACGAGTCATGAACTTACCTAATGAATATCGTGTTGACCTTCGTCGTCGACTGTCAACACAACGCAAACACCAATTGGAATTGGATCCATGGATAGTTATTATTGAGTCTTTCTATAGTATATTCCATGAAACCACCAAATACTTCAAGGTCGGCGCCCACAGCACCGAAATTACTCAACCCCGAACACCTAAGCCTCACGAACGACCATGTCAAACGAAGAGGTTATCCCTGACATCGGAACAAGATCAATCCTCGTCCCGTCCATCGAAAAGTTCCTAGACGAACACCCGAACCTGCACCTCGGCGGGAAAGACTTCCACGCGGAGCGGCGCCACCACCTCGAGATCTTCGGCTTCCACAACCTCCCGAAACACGCGCAGGCCCCCATCGGCCACATCCACTTCGATGGCGTGCGCGGGCGCTACGGGACGATTCCCGTACGGCTGTTCTATCCGCAGAGCTACGGTAATAGCGGCAACGGCGATGATAAAGGCGAGAAGAAGTTCCCGGCGCTGATTTACTTTCATGGGGGCGGCTACACCGTCGGCACTGTGGATGAATTTGAGAATGGTCTGCGGCTGCTCGCCGAAGCGGCGGATGTCATCACGGTCGGCGTCGAATACCATCTCGCGCCGGAGTGGCCGTTCCCGACGCAACTTGACGAGTACGAGGACGTGCTCTCTTGGGCTCGTGGGCCGGAGGGCGCTCGTTTAGGTATCGATCCTGACCGCGTTCTCGGTGGAGGCGATTCGGTAGGGGGGAATATGACTGCAGGTCTATCTCTACGCCTTAAAGACGAGGGCAAGCAGCCTTTGCAGGGGCAGGTGTTGTTGTACCCTGAGGCAAGGCTCCCGTTCGATACCCCTGCTGCCAGTGAGAATAACTCTGGATATTATCTTGAATGTAACGGTATCTTCAGCTTCGCGGACCATTATCTTCCTCGAGCGCCGTTTAAGTCGGTTACGGATACGAAAGATGTGGGGTACACTTACTACCCTCCAGCACACCGGTATGTGTCACCTGGTATGCAGGCTCCCGAGAAACTAGAGGGGTTGCCACCGGCTGCCGTATTCACGTGTGGGTTCGATCCATTGCGCGATGTCGGTGTGGAATTTGCGGGAAAGCTAAGAAAGGCCGGGAATTGGGTGGCGTGGATGCATTATCCGGGATTAACGCACGGTTTCTTGCAGATGGCACCTTGGAGCAGGGATGCGGCAAGGGCTGTGGAGGATGTGGGGATACTGATTAGGAAGCTGAGTGGGAGGGCAGAGATGTCGAATTAATATCCATGGATACAAATGGGGGTATTTGAGTAGATAGCCCGGTGGCTAACGTATTGCTAGCTGAATGATCCATGACACTAGCAGCCCTAAATGTCAATCAGAGTATTGAAACGTATCATCGGATAGTGCCTGCTACTACCCTCAGCCTCTTTTGAGACTAGTATGAACTATAGAGCTGAATTCACAGAGAACCACTAATGGGGGGAGGGAGGATCGAAGGTGACGGAACATACCAAGTAGGTGAAGGGTCCATAATCAGGGCATTCAGATGTCAACTCCGTACGAAAAGGCGTCCTGAGTATACCTACTAGGTAGGTACCTGCCTAGTCCAGTACTATCATGTTGTGTCGCTCCTCCTGTCCAAATACTGGACCTCAGCCTCTCCGCCATGCTCGGATAGACCGGGCTTCCTCCATCTAGGCTTGCTATCTAACTCTATTACTACTATCTCTTTTATCAGTTCTATAAATAACATTTGCCAGGTGCTTGCAGTAAAGAGTGTACACATGGATTTATATAAGGAAAATGATCGATAACGAAAGATTTCATGAATGAATTTCGATGGGCGTGACGTTTATTGCCATCAATTCGTACAGAGGTTGAGGTTTCAAAAGTTGCCTAGGTACTTATCAAGGGTGTAAGTAGGTATCTTTGAAAATGAAATTACGGCGAAACTAATGAAGTGCGGTAACATTCAGACAATGTAACATGGCACGGGGCTGAATCGCATATCATTTGCATCAGCTGACGTAGGTACCTAGGTCCTAGGTATATATACACAAATACGCTTTGATATAGATAAGCAGTTTAGGTTGGCTGGAGGGATTATCCAAAATGCAATTTTATTCCGCACTGTGTTCATATCTCTGATCCGTTATGAACTGGCCGAACTAATATTGAGTAGGTACATGTGTCAATCGGTCAAGTCCCCCTCCTAAGGCTAAGTACTGGCATGAAACACTCTCATGCTTTATTCTACAACCTACCGTACCTACTATGTGTCTTGATACCTTCGTTGATGTGATAGTCTCGAGCAAATTGAAAATTATCCTCAATAAATGATTGTGCAATGGCACCAACAGGTCAACAACGTACGAAAAATGTGCGATTTCAAAGTCCACTGATTCGGCAAAGAGGACGGGGAGCAAGGACATCATTGCCTGGGCAAGGGCGGAGGGAACGGAAAAGACGTAAAATACAAGGCCAAAAGAACCTTAAGGTACAAAAGCTAAAGCTAGCAAACAAGAATAACAAAACAGGCGGAAGCAGCGTCGGAGTTTTTGGTCCTGTCATTGATAAGAAGACCGAGAATATCACCTACAACATCACCATTAAAGGCCCAATTCATTGTATGCACTTGGGCTACTCGGAATCCGGTTAGTTCTTATACGTTCATGCCCTCTACGAATTTCCGATCCATTTAATTCTAATTTTCTTCGCAGAAAAGAGCCAGATGAACACCCTCGGTCAGACTTTATCCATCCAACGCGCCGAAGGGGTAAGCCCCGCGAATAATTCGTCTGGAAACGACGACATTCTGAGGTTTGCAAGTATAAGTTCCCAACAAATACTGGATATAAACCAATGCCTAGATGCTATCTCGGACTGTCAACGGCTCGTTGGGGGAGTTTTTAGTATGGTACGAGGTGAAGAATGGAGACTTGTGAAGAAACGTCTTCAACAACAAAGTATTCAAATACGTTTTGCCAAGAGCTGTATAGAACAACTCCCTGTAGTACTCCCTACCCTCAAAAACATGGAATCATCTGGGCTTATCAAGCAGTTGTTGAACATCTTGGACTTGGCACACGGTCAATCCTTAGAAATGTTTCTACATGCTACTAACCTCCAAAAGGTATGATGGAGTCTCGATCTCTAAACATAATCCCAAAAAGATGCTAATACATATTTATAATGCAGATAATACAAGGTGTACCCCTTAACCAAATCAATAGTATGCTTTACATTTCTACATCGATAATGGAGTGTCTACGGGTTGCGATCGAATCGACTACAGACCACCTCTATGATCTCCAAACTCGAGTCGATCCGTTCCTCGGCCAACGAAACGTTCACCAAAAGACTGAAGTATCATTATTAGATCAGCGGGACATTGAAGCTTTGGTTGAATTGAAGACGAGCCGATGTGTATCAATGTTGTTATACCATCAACTTAGCCAGATATGCACCACACACAGTACTCACAAAGTATTTTTCAATCTCGATTCGCAAAATATGATTCAGAATGAGAGCCCTGAACTCAGTTTCTGTTTCGCCTTCAAACCAACAGATTCTAATGAATATGGGCCTGTGTGGATCAAAGCATACTTCAAATCCAACCGCCTAGAAGTCAACATGGACACATTAATAGAATCTGAAGACGCAATGATAGAACCATTCTCATTACAAGAAATGGAGGTATCTTCAACGATGTGTCCAGCGAACATGACACACAACATTCCAATTGAATGGTTAGCCGGTACAAGTCGTCTGGAATATTTAACTCCGCCAAGATACGAAGACAAGTCACTCCCACTCTCTATTTGGATAAAACAAAAATACAGAGATCGCGACATACGAATAAAGCTTTCAAGGTTGATTGCTGAAGCCGTCTTGAAGTTCAACCCAGTCTTTTGGAGTGAAACATGGTTGTGCAGTCAGCATATCATGGTGGTAAATCCACCAAATTACAAAGGAGTTGATTCGCATATCTCTATCACACTTCAGAATAACCATAATTCTCGCGATTCTTCATGTACTCGCCTGGTTCTGCATAGTTTGGGTGTCACCTTGTTGGAATTGGCTTACGCCAATAACATCCCCAGACCCGATTACAAAGATGGGACATTCGATTCAAATAACATACATGCTATACGAATCATGGAAATGTGCCAGTCGGCGGACTTGGAAAAACAATTGGGAGAGGGATTTGCCAAAGTAGTCCGCTTTTGTATCAGCGATCATGACTTTGCGGGCAATATGTATGACCCTCAGGTCCAATATCATATTTATCAGAAGGTGGTCCTAGCTTTGAAAGTGGAAGAATCTATCTACCGAAATATTGGATTCTTTTAAAGTCGATGTAGCCTATATCTTTCGACGCTACCTCTTCCTACTTCCTTAGAGTTTGGTTCTAGAAACATCATATAGATATACCTACCTATGTTCCCATCTCTTTGCAACCTTGCGCTACCCACGATAATTGGCATAAGTATCCATACATTAAGTTTATGGCGAACACCTGCATAATTGGTGGCCTTAACTTACCTGCTCAAACTGCCGCATCAAGCACTATGTACCTTTAATGTTATTTGCTTCTTGGAAATCCTACAGTTCTTACCGTAATACTATTTAATCCATTATTTCATGATGACTTGAATAATGAATTCTATGACTATCGTACACGGACTTGATTTGTTCATGCTACCCAATACCAAGTGGCCCAAGTCGTTTGTAGATGAAATGCCAAGTTCTTGATTTTCTCGTAGATTTATAAACGCATCTACATTATCCTATTATATAACTCTATCGTCCTTTGAGTAGTTCTAGTTCTGATCAATTTGACTTTCCTCTATTTCATCATCGCCACTTCCTAGTGAACTACCTCCGTCGCTCATGGATGAACTATCATCTTCCAATGTTTCAAAGAGTTCCTGCACAGTAAGAGTCACGAAATCATAATTTCCATCCCCTTTCCGCTCTATTTGCATCACGTGAAATAAAAAATAAACTGGTTGAAGGATAAGGTCTTCTGAAACGTTGATGGCTAAGCGCAGGGTATTCGTAGTATGTTGCTTAGATGATTCATTGTACCTCTTCGATAAGGCAGCCAAATTTATAAGTAATTCTCCAAGAAGCAGTTCTTGTCCTTCAACATCAAGGTGGGTATTATTCGACATTTTTACGGCTAAGAGTTGGTGCAAGCTAAGTTCGACGAGCGCAATGAGTTGGCCAATGAATTGACCCTCTTTGGGGCTCTGGCTCAGAAGGTAGGCTATAAAGAAAAATTCCTGAATAGCGTCTATCGTCTGTTCTACCAAATAGCTTTGAGTCTCAGACATCAGTTTGGCGACCAGCGTGATATTCAGATCTTTTGTGGAAACATTCCACATTGGAAGAGTTCGGAGAAGTGAGAGACACCCAAGAAGCTTTTTGTAGGGTTTTGTAAGAGCTGAAGGAATTTCGGACACGAATGGGAACTTGTCAGAGCATGCCACAGCATCGGTCAAGTTTGTTGCAATATCTCGAGGAAGGTTATGGCCGCTTAGACCCATCTTCATATTTTCGATCCCGGCCGTTATTTCGTCTACGTTTGATACACGAGAGGTAATTGATGACACAGATTTTGCTTGGAGATTTGCCAACTCGGTTTGGATATCTTCTGGGTCTGTTGACATAAAGAGTGTGATGCTAGTTGATGGGTTTTCGTTTGACCCAGTGCTCCAACGTGGCCTTGAATTGACGCAACTCCGCCGGAGACGATGTAATATTCCATCAGATTCTCCCCATCTCCAATTCTCGGGGATGCAATAAAATGGAGAGGATGAGGGTGGTTCAAGATCAACCGAGATACTTCTGACATGTTTTCTGCTCTAGACTTTCTTCTTTTTTGAGAATGAGCATCTGATATCTGGTCGTTCTTTACAGGCGTCGGGCTGAGGTCATTTTGAGTAGCTTGTATATCAAAATGCGCGCGCTTCGGAGCCAAATTTATAGCTGATTTTCCCATCTAAATTAGTTTTTGATATCTGTATCTATATGAAAGATTTGGAGACATACATGTAGATTGACTTCGCTCATGATGTAAATTAGTAGACTCCTGCTGGGGATGACGCAGCCAAGCTTTTTGCAGTGCCTGCTGTAGCGGCTTTGTATCCAGTTGAACTTCAGCGAAAAGGTTTGACAATTCCTCGAGATAGTCGTTATATGGTTTCAAGTTTGATGGTGTGTCGAGAGCGCTTGGTTTAGGGTTGACTTCGCATTGAGAACAGTATTCGAAAAGCTCTTGATCTATGAATTGAAGGCTTTGAACTTTCATCGCTAGCTTTTTAGCCATTGTGTTGAGAGTCGTGTGGTTGACTGGATCTGAACTTCTTGTATTGACAGCTGCTCGATTTGTTTCAGCAAATATATACATATATTATTAAATACTCTGTGAATTAAGAGATTTTCCAATCATTTATCGTCGTATTACGAAACTTACCATGAAGTAAGCAATGTGTAAAACTTGCCAATGAGCTGGTAACACTGTCCAAGATCAAATCAAAAGTCTCATCTTCTTCGACAATAGTAGAGAGCTTTTCGTCCTGAAGTTTCGTACCCCATACAATCACCGTGTGAAGTAATTCGTCTAGTCTTTTGCGCTTAGTATTCCAGGTGTAAGTAGAGTCATGCACTTGTTCATTAGGTTTTGTTATACTGTTACAGATGACGAATTAACATAAAGCCGTTTTATATGTGTAGCCATTCTTAGTAGACTTTTTAGAGATACGATGTGAATTCTGGAGTTGTGCGAATGGAGAGAGTAGGACTTGGAGAATTTTCCTCATGTTTGATGATACAAGCGAGGAAATCTATCGTTGCACTCCGAAGTTGTGCGAATTGCTGGGCTCGGCGGTTCCATAACTTGCATGATTCCTTATCATTATCAAAAGAAAGATTTGGCGCATCGATCGCCTGTGTCTTCAGAGGATTTAGATGTCCTAGAGAAGCTGTTCCCTTTGGCCTCGTAACATTCGAAACTTCGTCAGATTCGAGCGCGGCTTGGCTTTCATCGTTACTGTTTGAAGAAATTGAAGCCATTCGCACGTCCACTGAAGAGAATGTTAAAGATCGAAATATTATTTCAGATGGAAGTCAGTGTTCCACTATTGAAAGGGAAACTACTAAACCGCATTGCCCTATTACTACTTGGGTGGATTGTTATTTTGGAATCGCATTCGTTCGTAAAACACCACCCGTGGAAATTCGTGGAACGGGGTGACATTGTCACTATCTACCTGATATATGCACTGTGTAAGCAGGCGAAAGGGGGCTGTGCAGAAATACAACAGAAGTATTGATACATTGCTCAGACTTTTCTCGCTTAATATTTGCACTTTTGAGAATCTAGGACACCGGTCAACCTTCGGTCATATGTTAATTCTCGCCCGTTCTTCAACTCAAATGTAATGTACGCGCTACGACGAGCCTCTCAAACTAATGCTGGGGGCGGCCAAACCTAGATCTGACTTCAACAAGTCTTTTTTATCCATAGTTACTATATTTCCTCGTAGAACAAGGTTAAGAGTTTCCCAGATAGAAACCTCAATTTTTTGATATTTGTCCTTCACCAAGGTGCTATGTAAATTATCTAGGTCGGTATCAATGATATTGATTCGCGCATAGTCTCGGACTTCCGCGTCTTATATGCATGTACGAGAAAACCCCTTGACTCGGCAGTCGGACTTTTAGATTGTGTCGGTCAAAAGTGCAAAAATATGTCATTCTGAGCAGCTGAACCGATGACATTCACGCCGATATAGGAGTTCAAATGAAACGCTGGCTTTCTACTTACTGAGTATATACCCAGGTACGTTGAACATTATAAAATCATTGCTTACCTATTCTAAACGCAACTCAACTGCCTTGCGATATTCCTAACTTTTAAGACTTATCCTGAAAATGGTCTGTGCTGCTCTCACATTGGTCAAACTGTATGCTAATACTGGCAACAGACCGCTATCCTAGGGACTGTATCCGCTGTTCTAAGTATATCAGAACAATCCCTAAAGTTGTTCGACTTAATCCGAAATTCCCTTAAAAGCAACAAAGCCAACTATGATGTTTATAATCGACATAGGAATGAGATATCTAGCATTCGCCAGCTCGTCGAATTAATCAATGAAGAAGACTCCTTGAGAACACCAGCAGTGAGCAACGCAGTCGAAGAGGTGAAGGGCTGCGGTGAAAGACTGAATACTTTCCTGGAATCTGTGAAGAACCGATCCGAAAGTACCAGAATTGAGCAATTCGGACATGCGATGATCACTGGGTCCGGCGATGAGACCGAACTCCAACGTATCATGCAAGATCTTGGAAGAGCCAAGAGCAACCTTACCAACTCTATCCTGCTATGCAATATTGGCCTTGTCCGAGACGTGAACAATTCTGTCAAGGTCAACACAAGTGTATTGGAGAGATTAGACGCCTTGATCAAGGCTAGGCTAGGGATGAACTATACCTTACGCATGAAGAAGTTAATCGAAGGTCGCAGAGCTATGGGTAATTTCTCCTTATGTTGTTTACACATCGAACACTAATAATACTTTGTTATCAGGTGATGGCTGTGTCTCGCTGACAATTGAGGAGCTTTCATCTCTTGCTATCGATGTCCCCGACAGTATAACCTCTGATGAGACAGACGCAAAAGATAAGACCAGCAAACGGGTTATCACGTACAATAGAACACTTGGAAAATCATTCATGGTCAACACGCCTGTCGCAGAGTCTGACATTTGGAAAGATATCGATGAGTTGATCATCCGAGGAAACACTTGCGAGGACGACTCCACAATGTTCAACTACCCTGTCCCAACAAATGTTTTACTTGAGGCTATGAGGATCAGAACTAATGTTGCAGCTACGCCAAAAGGTATTTCTCATACGCAATCCACTATCTATAAGTTTTATAGCAAGTAACGACTAACAATTCCCAGGAAGTGGTTAAAGAGCTTGGCTACCTAGTACCTACCTATGCATATATGACGCGTTTAAGCAATGCTTTAGGATATTTTATAAAGGGTCTTATCTCTGATTTTCTTAGGGTTTGCTGAGCGTCTAGTAGAGGCTGTTATAGGGATTCGGACTCGGGAGCTCTTTTCTATCTATTTTCTAAAGTTTGTATTGTGACTATCACGATGCGAACCTAAGAGCATAGAAAAGACTTTACTAGCACTAGCTTGTGGCGCCTCCCCGTGCCTTCGGCACTGCGCTTTAATTAGGGAATCGGGCAGCGATTGCTACATCTCCGAAGGTTAACCGATATATTAAATTTTGGTGTAATCTTTATCATCTTAAACATCGTTGCCGTTTTGAGAATTTGGTGTATTTGTTAGGGAGATACTTCTTATTATGTGAGATATCACATACAAAATAAGGTATTGTAGGAGTCGCTGCCCGTTTTCCTAATTAAAGCGCAGTGCCGAAGGCACGGGGAGGCGCCACAAGCCAGTGCTAGTATCGAGCTTAATGTTCTTTATTTGTCTGTCCTATCCCTATTCTAGTTAACCGCCTCAAGCCCTGACATAGTCATAACCGAGTTCCTTCGCTCCTTTATCTGATATCTGTTCCATCTTAGCCCACTCATACCCAGACTGGCGGTAACTATTATAAGGCAGACCAGCAGGTGGCCTCCCTGTATGGGGTGCCCACGCACGTAAGACGAAGAAGGGAGTCGAACCCAGACGCACCTGATAGA
This sequence comes from Annulohypoxylon stygium, assembly GCA_003314315.1. Taxonomy (NCBI): domain Eukaryota; kingdom Fungi; phylum Ascomycota; class Sordariomycetes; order Xylariales; family Hypoxylaceae; genus Annulohypoxylon; species Annulohypoxylon stygium. Next base: position 23,396 of record QLPL01000025.1, read on the forward strand.
AAAGACTTTATCATTGCGCAGAGAGCTTTAAGCTGCCTTACGCTAGGAGAAGCGGTATATCCAGGAATTTCTCTTTGTCTAGCTGAGTGCCTACCTACCTAGGGATGCTCTACCAAGAAACTCCATCATGGGCATCACTGCGGCTATCAACAGGATCTTACGGAAGGCTTGACAATAGCTAGACACCCATATCTAGGTACTTTTCTTTCGCCTTAATTCTTGGCTTCATCTTCCAGTTTTGCTTAGGACTTGGTCGTGTGTGCCCATGGGTATTCTGGTATTACTTTTATATAAGAAGTCTTGTGTGTTATAAAGCTATTCATGTAGATGTCTCCACTTAAACATGCAAAACCCCCCCAAAACTACTAGGCGGTAGGTAGGTAGGTACCTACTTAAATGCGCCCCTCAACGCGTCAAGATTTTAGCATGGGCCGTGAGTTGTGGGTCGAAAGTCAGAAGCCCAGTCTTACTACTCTTTAATAAACAGTCTCCCTTTCCTGCTTTTCTAGGTAGAAAAACCTAGTATTCTTCTGTCTATCTTTCATCTACTCTCGCCGTCTGTTATCGTACCAAATCTAGGCCCTCTTCTAGAATTTCAAGTGTCATTTGCAACCAGGCAGTCAGGCTAGTATCAAAGTACCTATCTAATTGACTCACAATAGTAACCTCGCGAAGCAACAGGCTCGAATCCTGCTGTGATAACCGACGGTCCCATATCAGGTTTTCCACCCCGTTCGAGGGGCCACTGGGCGTTGGGAAGGGGTGTTCTGGAACGTTGGAAGAAACTGGGTTTGGAGAAAGGGGCTAGCTCTGCTCCTTTGAGTACTCTTGACGTTCTAAGGCGGGAATATGTTCCGAAGATGTGTATTTACTACCTGGGTAAGTACACGCCTCTCTGAGACGTTAAATAAACCATTACAATATTAACCTATTAAGAATGTTAAATTAATTTAGAAGATTTACTTAGTGAATTGGAGTGATAGTAACCATTGTGGCAGATAGTTTGCTATTTAAGAAAATTTAACATTTGTAAATACAACCTGTGTTAACTGGAAATAGAAGACTCAGTGAGCTGGGCCTGACTTACCCTTAGCCGTAGCCGCACTGAGCTTGGAAGAAGCTGAGCCTACTCGATTGCAGAATTTAACTACTACTTATACCGTCTTCAAATGTTTACTTGCTTCTAGTAGATTACAACGCCCATACTTATCTTCCATTTGTCCCAACATCTGCTCGATCCTCTCGATAATGTCAAATACCGCCAACTCTCCAGGAAGAGGAGGAATCGAAGGAAAGGGCGAAAGCATGTGTTTAACGCAAATAAAAGCCAAATTTATCCCCGATACACGGATCCTGAAGATAGTGCTAGACAAGAAGCTCGGCGAGGGACAATTCCATGTTGAAGTGTGAAAACATTGCTTGTGTACCCGCTATTGTTCTAATGGAAGCTCACTAATATCCTCGTTATAGATGCGCCAAAATATATATACTATCAGGTCACATCAACCACTGGATAAGGTACATTCTTTTTCGCTTCATACCTACCTATAAATTATACCATTGACTAATTCTCATGTTTTAGGCGGACCTCTTAGCTGCCGTCGAACAACAAGAGCTTCCCCCCGAGAAGCCAAGAAAATGGTATCAGTTCGGCAAACGTTAGTCGAACCATTGATTTAGGAGATGCAACCTTGGGGTAAGGAGATGTCGAGGAACCATGAGTACTAGGTACCTACATATGGACCTCGACGTAGAAGAGCGAGAGTGATACTACGCAGACGCAGTCTACGTTCTACGAAGTACCTACAAATTGGAGTTGTGTATTTATTCGGAGCTGAGAAAACATTTCTTATTCCATGAGATGGTAGGAATACCCCTAGATATAATACGATAGGATGGTATATTTAGGTTGATCTAGGATGAGGGGTCCGCGAACTCTTTCGTCAAATTGTTGAGGTTTGGATAGGTTGAAGCTTTGTGTGAGAGGGTAGATCTTGTTAGGAGGGATTAGGTACTAATCATCACTACTATCATAAATTTTATGAGCTAACTACGATATGGAGGCTAGTTCACGTTCTAGTATTGTTGTTATAAACAGCTCATCAAGAAATAACGGAAAGGGGGTCAATTAGGATCTGCAATCTCAACTACCTAGTGTATACAATCTAAAGGGGTGGTAGAAGTAGTGCGAGGAAAAATCATCAGAAATCCGCCCAAGCAAATCCCCCAAAACGCCGTCAAGGAAAACTCCGCACCAGCCACAACGCCATCTCTCAGTTGTTGTTGAGATGGCTCTGACCAACTCCATTCTGGAGTCCCTCCAATTGTCGCGTATATTGCGAGGCGGACGGCAAACAGCCTAAGAAGGCCATTGCCGGGGCCGACACCCATCCCTCCCAGGCGGGACTACCCGCTTACCCAGTAGCCAGCCCCAGCCATATATCCCCCTCAAATGTCAACTAGCCTTATAGTAGGTCCTCTTAGGGTCGAGGTATAGCCCTCTCACCAGGGCAAGGCCATCATGGAGAGAGGAGGAAAGATGCCCATCCCCTTACTCCTGGGCGCAAGGGTCGACGCCGAAGTGGACCTGGACCTGGCCCCAGAGTTGCGCCTCCGCCTCCGACAGTGTGTAGCGGAGCTTCTCGCGGTGGATAGCCTGCCGAGCACTCTCGGCTTGGCAGCGGTAGCTGCCGAATCGCCACTCTTGGCGCGCATGGGTGCCGTGCTCGGCGAGGGTTAGAACCATCTCAAGTTCGTACTTGAACTTGGAGGCGAAGAAATGGTTGAGGTAGTCCTCGTTCACGATACAACTAGGACCCTCGATGTGTAAGACGCGGCATTGAGGACCGGCGGGGCGGGGCGCGGATCGGATGCGGTTCATGCGGAGCCGCGGGACGTAGCCGCCAACGGAGAACTCACCGGCCTGTGACTTGGCCATGAGTTTGTCTAGGCCAGCGCGGTCGAAGAAGACGAGCTTCGAGGCAGCGGTCGAGTGCTGCGCGCCGTTGTAGAATCCGTCGTTGCGGATGATAGGGGGGTTAATGACGGCCGCGTATATCTTGCCGCAGCCACGGATGGTTCCCAGCAATAGCTGGTGGGTACAGTCGGGGGGGAGGTTGGTTAGCCAGAGGGAGGTCGAAAGCTCCTCTGGGATATTCGCGGACTGGTTTGAAGGGAGGAAGATGTTTCCACCGTAGTTGGCAGAGATGCCAGTCACTTGCAGCTGGTGCTTCCACACAGCAGGGTGGAGCACGTATCGGGTGTACCAGCTAGGCATATGGCCCATGGGGATGTATCCCCCGTCCGACAAAGGCTGCTGTTGATGCTGGAAAGGGCTGACCCAGGGTTTGACAGTGGGCCTGAAACCATTGGTGTAGGGCACATTGTCCCCACCAGTCTTCACTGCAATCACGCTGCCTACTGGTCGCTGGATGAGTTTGACGCCGGGAGACGGGCGGTTGCGAGTAGGAGGCGCCACTGCATTGCGATCGTTGTCTGTGCTGCTAGTCTGGTCGGATTGGACCAAGGTTGCTGCCGTCGGCCAAGGTTCGATCGATACCTTCGCTTCTTGAGGGCCAGTGCGGTTCAGCGGGAAAGGAATCGCACCAGGGTCGTACTTGTCATCTAGATACGCAGAATGCGTGTCCGACACACTTTGCACCCCGCAGGAATCAGGGCTGGCATACGGGAACTTGGTCTGTTGGCCGTAGTGTGACATCGTTGCAATAAATATCCCAGAGCGATTTCGAAGGAGGTGTCTTGGGATAACTGATGTGCTGCTTAAGCTAAGAATAGAAGCTTGAACTGGTGAAGGAAAGGCTTAGTGTCAGTGAGCCTGTGTGAAGGTTGTGTGGAATAGTAAAGAGTTGAAGGAATAGTATCTGGTAAGCGACGATATGAGTCGCGTGCTGGATTGAATGGCGTGGGACGGGTATAGTGCCAAACTAGGGGGATAAGATACCGGGGGTAGACCGGTGGACAATGATGAATAGGTTTGAATGAATGACGAGGTAGTAATGTACCGTGCACGTAGTGAGAGAAAATGATAAAAGTGAATTTTCCGAAGATAGGAAGAGAGGTGTCGAGGTTGGTAGGTGTCTAGAAGATGATGACTTTGATGTGGATGATATGATAGAATGAAAGGTCTGGGGATGATTGAAAGGATTGAAAGAAATGTCCGATGATGAAATGCGACAAGAATAAATTCACCTACCTTCTATTGATGTCTGGTTGAAGTTGAAGAAGGTGTGTTGCAGTGGACTGTCAGGGTCAGTACGAGTTGATCGTGCTGGCAGTTTGGCAAGTTGACTGGAAGTTGGTGAATAAGAAAAGGAAAAGGTTTAGTAAAGGAAGAGAGAGGAAGATTATATCAGTTTCCTGGCAGAATGTTTAGCGTCAAGACGGGCTACTGATTTCATTCCTCAGGTAACAATGTACTTTGACTGCTTGGTGGGTAAAGTGGTCAACTGGCAGGTACCTGCCGTCTAGGACGTTCGAAGTCGAAATCAATGATAGTGTGGGTCTGACCTCGCGGGGTGACTGAGGTTCGAATCAACTGTAGAACCGTTCTTTCCCACGTCCCCATTTATCCTGGCCCTGTGAGGGGCTTTTAACAGAAAAAAATATACGTTCAAATACCGTTGTCTTTATATATAATGAAGGCAGGTGCCTAATATGCACAACAAAAAATTCCGCACCTTCCCTGGTCGCAACTAGATGTAGCCAGTACCCCCTTTTAAATACAAAGGTTCCCGAGTATCACGTAGCCGTGCATGATTCTTCTTAAAATGAACAAAGCAAATCATTCGTTGTTGCTGTCGACTGTCTTCTGGCGTTCCCTACACTGCCATCCATTATGACACAAATGATGGTTTTAATCTAGTTAATTAACACCACTTGCTACTCGATACTAAGTGTGTATTTTTGATATTTGGGAAGTGTGCTTCTGATACTGCAACATGTATAAAACGGTGAAGATTGTCGCTGACAAGGCCCCTACGCGATATTTAGGCTACGATTATGCCATCAAAGAACTTCTTTTGGCCTATATTCATAAGTACACAATTACACAACAATGGATTAAATAGAAATCGGACCTCAAGACACTATCATTTCTCCTATGGGGTATTATTTTGGCCAAGGACTTAGACATTATCTTATGGTATGAATACTTACTAGACATTGATTGCACGGGAAATCGCTTGACACATAGACAATTATAAGGCGACTGACTGAATACATACACCAGTGACTCATTCGATATAAAATGCAAGTGCCCTCTGATTTCCACTCCTAAATTTCCAGTCAAACACATAATATTTCAACTCCCTATTCATGCGGTGTTAACGTCAAGTACCCGTACCTGATGGTTCAGGCATTCCTATAATTGTATATAGGATGACTCGAACGAATTATTTCATGCCCAAGGAAGCGAAAAAGAGGGTTGTCATTCTAGAACACACAGTCCTAAAAGGGGTGGAGTGGGTCAGGGGTAGAGGTGAAGTCGAAAGAGGCTCTTCATATTTGTGGGTCCGGTGTGTGGGGGATATTAACCGTGGAAGGTACCATTGCCGACTTCATTACGATTGTTACTCAGCGTGGATCACTAGAGCAGTGAATCAGCTTGTCAACATGGCGAAATTGTAAGTCGAACAGAAAGAGCGTCCCCTAGCTGGTTGAGTCCGTCCGTAAGGCACCCAAGATACATAGGTACATACATACCTACACCCAACATCGTACCTACCTTGTACGTACAGCGTATGCTATGTATTTAGGTAGGTACCTAGGAAACCGCAACTACCAGCATTCGATAGCACGGTATCCAACGAAGACAACGATAATAAAGAGCTCGTTTGCCGCAGTTTTTCAATTGCTGGGTTTATGACTAACATGTAAGGTAGCAATCGAAGGTCCGTCTTGATGCGAACCCCTTAAACGCGCCTACCGAATATCCAATTCAATGCACCCAAGTACGTACACCAGTCAAACAAGCATCCTGCTTATGTACATATCGTACCTGTCTCGTCCGTTGTCTTCATCTTCCCATTTATTAGTATTCTTACAGCTTCATGCCTGTGATTTTAGCAACCCTCATGCTCTGCCTCATACTCAAATCGAGCATAATCTCCTCGCTACCACCGGGGATAGCGTATGCACGTACATCACGGTAGAGGCGCTCGACCTTGGCACCTTGACCACCGCGCGAGTAACTTAGACCACCGAAGATCTGACTGGCTTCACGAGCGCAGAATTCGAATGTAAGTGTACTCTGGGCCTTGAGACCAGCGATAGGTCCACCAAGCCGAAGCATGGCCTCGGTCTCACCCATCTTCTGGCACTGGTAGATCAGGTTCTCGAGCCAACTGTATGAGGCCTCAATCTGTCGCGCCATGTGTGCTAGTTTCATACGAATTACCGGGTGTTCGATCAACTTCTTGCCGAAGGTGCGTCTCTTGTTTCCATATTTGACTGATTCCTCGTAGCACACGCGCGAGAAGCGCAAGCACTGAATGATGATACCAATACGTTCGTGGTTAAAGTTGGTCATAATGACTAAGATAGGGTTAGCTACTTGAATCGCGTACTGGTAACGATTGATATGTGGAATCTTACCCTTGAAGCCCTGGTTCTCCTTACCCAGGAGATTCTCGACTGGTACTTTCACGTCTTCGAAGGTGATGTACGTGGTACCAGACGACCACACACCTTGGCAGTCCATTCTCCTCGTGCTCACACCACCGAAGTCGCGCTCTATGAGGAGGAGGGAAACACCGTTCATGCCTTCGCCACCGGTTCGCACAGCAGTAGTGAAGTAATCACACCAGATACCGTTTGTGATCCATTTCTTCTCACCATTAACGATGTAGTGCTTGCCGTCTTCGCTCAGCTTGGCCTCGCACGTTAGGTTGGCGACATCACTTCCAGCGTCGGGTTCGGTAATCGCCAAGCAGATTCGCTTCTCTCCGGACAAGATGCCTGGCAAGATTCGGTCCTTCAAAGCCTTCTTACCGAACTTGACAAGTGGTGGACAACCAATACCGAAACCACCGATCATATTCCAGACGAAACCGCCGGATCCGACACGCGACAACTCATCGGTGATAGTCAATTCGTGGAAAAGATCCCATTTCTCAGGCGGAACCGCTTTCACGGTGTTCTTGGTATATTCAACAGGGTAGTGCACACCTAGCAAACCGGCGAGGTAACCACGGCGACCGGCCTCGAGGAATATTTCGCGCGGCACTTCCTTCTTCTCATCCCATTCGGTGACGTTGGGTTCGATTGCGCTTTCGACCCACTCCCGGACTTCGTTTCGGAGGGCGGCGTGGGATTCGTTGACGTATGGGGAGTGGAACTAAACTCAAAAGATTAGCCGAGGCAATTTGCGATAAGCATGGTAACAATCACGCAGCGTAAACAAGCAACAAAGGTCTGGGAATACATACACCCTGGTACCAGCTGGGGTCTGCGAATGGAATTAGATCGCCGTAAGGTTCTAGCGCTTCGGCTTCTTCTTGCACGGTTGCGGGAACCACGGCTTTTTGGATCTCCTTTGCGGGCGCAGATACTGCTGGAGCCGGGACTGGCTCTGGTGCTGGTGCTGGTGCTGGTTCGGCCTTGGGCTTGGTATCTAATGAACCAACTTGGAGAGAGGCCTTGTATTTCTTAAGGATACCATCGTTGTGGTATTTCCAGAATTGCTTGGACGCGTTCTTTCCGGCAACTCGAGTCAAGATCTTCTTTCCACCTGCAATTGAAACTTCGGTTAATAATCCGATTTTTTAGATATTGTGCATGGCGTTTCAGCACCCCAAAAGTTAAATTGTGCAGATGCGACGCGGATTGAATGAATTGAATAGCGACATACCAGGATGTTCATCTTGGAACTTGGTTAGATCGTAGACATCGTCATCAACAATGATCCACAGCGAATCGCCCTTGTTATGCGACGCGACGTCGCTCTTGGAGAAGGTCCCGGACATGGTAAAAAAATGATTGATCGTCTATACAGAATTTTCTAATGGTAATTATACAAGTGTCGTGATGTGGTTATAGTATATGGATACCAAGTCAGAAAGAAATTGAGATGAAGAAAAGGAAAACGTCAAAAGCTTGAAGACTTCAAAGTTAAGGTTGGTGCGGTGCCATTCTAAAGCTTTAAAAGCTCGGCCATTGCAGCTTCTTGCCGAGCCTATCGACAACGTAATCCCGTAGGAGCTTGTAATCCCGACATGTGATTCTGGGAATTTAGGAAGGGTCTCCCCGTTTTAGAACCCATGCCGCAAACAGCTACTGAGCTAAGTGGCTACGGGGACGCTAATTAGCCTCCTAAGCCACTCAACGCATCGCTATTGGCAATGAGAGTCCGCTGTATTACTATATCTGGGGCTGCATCCCCGGGTCAGCCTAGGCTGAATAGAAGGCACTAATAGAATGTCCGGGGTTTTCGTGGGGAAGAAGGCATGACTTAGAATGTTTCGGTTTTCCTCCGTCACTACTCGTCCCAAATGATCATGGTCGTATTTTTTCTTGTTGGCATGTGATTCAGATCCTTAAGTTCGGTGCTGAAAACATGTGGAGTGCATGATGATGTCACCTTTTAGAGGTATCTGAATTGTGTGGCTATCTGTATTGGCCAATTAGAGAAGACGGAATTTGACGATACGGGGGTTTACATGTGCCGAGGCACACTGGTAGCTCCACTAAAATCTGTCACCGGATCCCTCGCACCTTCCAACTGACAATTTCCTGAAGCCGACTCTGATTGCAACCTTAAGCTTTCGGACGAGCACATGGCATTTATAAAGTTTGAAGTTATTCCGAATCACCAATCTATCCGCGACTGTGTTCCTGCATAACTTTCTACATAAAGGCAGGGGTCGTGATTAGTAATTCACAGAGCTAATTTGCTGTATTTCTCCCCGCGTTTGGAGGCTGCCTAGGTGATCTCACCACTTCTCAAATACATCCGGGAAGAAAACGATGAAGATTCATCAACATTGTGTGCGATGATCTGCAATTGATTTACCCATGAGTTTGCATTCAACCAATCGCAGAAGATCACATCGTGAATTTGTATAACGTTGCTACCGAACTTCGCTAATGTAGAAGATTGTAGATAATATTGACAACACTGGTCTCAAGCGGTTCGATCCAAGCGAGGATAGTCACTTGGAGTCTTGAACAATTTTCGCTATCTGCCATATCACAAAGCATCTTCAGCAGATCCATTGTTTCAACCCGACGAAGATCCTTAATATCCTATAACGTGTTTGGATGTTACGAAAGATAATTGCAACAGATTTTCGCGTATACAAGCGCTGCCGGGAAAACATATCGTGGTTTAAAATGGGTTGTTAAGCGCCAGCGTCTCAAGCGCTGTGAAATAGTGACCAGTCGATGCCCTTGCAAACGCTATGTCAGCGACAAAAGCTAAAGCACGGTCCACCATCGATCCGATATTTGATTGGCCACGATGCTTCAATTAGGAAATCCAGAATTAGAACACTTTGTTTCGGACTTACAAGCGACACAATACTTCAAAGGTCTATCGTTCACCTTTGTCAACTATCGTCGTAAGGGTTTCCACACATCGGGCGCTTGTTTGTCTTTGATTCACAGACGGAAATATGGCTGAGTTTCCATTGTATTCTGACTTAAATATGTCACAGATATCCTTTAGACACCATGACTCTTTTTGTACACAGCACATATTTCCTATTTCCTTCTGCATCATCGGTACACGCATAGGACGCTGGATGTCTTCGATTCACGCTGCATTCTTTCAATAATTAATAGATTTGGTAAAATTATTTCCTTCCATCTTACTACTTGAGTTCCAATTTTAGAATCCGGATACCTAGATTTTACACCTCTTCGGCAGACTGCTCTTTAATCGGAAACATACTCTCATTTCTACACCTACATTCATTTAGGCCCACGGTCATTACAGGAGGATAAAAAAACCACCAAAATGCCTCTCGCAATCAAGTCGCTCGCCAGCAAAGTCGGCAAGGGTGCCGCCACCAAGCAGATCTACATCTATGAGACCTGGGCTCGCTGGGCTGCCCGCGGTGTTCAGTTCATCCTCGCAATCATAGTTATCGGTCTGTACGGACACCGCGTGGATGTGGATCGCCGAGCCGGAAACCCGCAAGCCGCCGGGTGGGTATACGCTCTCTTCGTAGCCGGCGTCTCCTGCTTTACCTGTCTCGTGTACGCGATCCCGAACCCGTTCAGCCGCACCCAACCCCATCGCTTATTCGCCTGGGACCTGATTCTGTTCGTGCTGTGGATCGCACTCTTCGGCACCTTCGCCGCGATCTTCCTCAAGCGCGATGGCGGCGACTACGAGGGCACGAGCGTCGCCCTCATGAAGTGTGCTGTCTGGGTTGACCTCGTGAATGCGCTGCTGTGGTTGTGCACGAGCTTGTATGGCTGCTTCCGCACTTTCGTCGGGCGCAAGGTCAATAATAAGATCGATCACTACCAGAACAAGGTCGAGGATGGGTTTAACGCTAAGGTAGACCAGTACGCTGGCCCAGCTGTCAGCAACTTCAGCATGAAGCTTAACCCCCTACGAGGCAAGGAGACGGTATAAAACAGAAATAAGAGGTGGAAGGACATTATCGGACGACGATATTATTGTCGTACATTTCAGTCATTAGGAGTCATGGGTACACATGGATGCATTACAGGCACAGCATTGCGGTCGGTTGCATATACATAGACGTTTGCCAGGCAGGCTCTCAAGCTAGAAGCCATGCCCTGGATAGTCCTTAAGTTTCCTATCTTACGAGACACGACGAGGCATAATTAATACGAACTTGATATTTTCTGCATTCTCTTCCCCTTGATTACTTAAGCTGTGTAACCCGAGTCCGATATATGGATCGCCGATCCCATCTCAGACTTGATCACCCCATTGCATACTGGATTGAAGCTAACTTGATACCAGTTTCCATCATAGCGATTCCTCTGGCCACTTGTATGGTGGCCAAGGGAAGTCCGGGTTGTACTTGTGCTGGAAGCTAACACATCCCTCGGGGAATTCCTTCACAGTGCCGTCTCTCTGCTTTCTCGGCTCTGCATCGCTAACAAACGTCCAGCGAGTATCCCTGATTCCCGCTGCCTTGGCTACGTCCTCCTTCAGCCGAGCTACCCGATCCGGCATAGGCGCCATGTTCTTGCGGTGTTCCAGGTCCGTGCTGATCTCGTACTCTCCCGGGTACGCTGTGAAGTAGGCCGGCTGGTCATAGCGGAACTCCCCAATGTTCAAGTCGTGCTCAGTTGCGCCGGCTACCTCGGGCTGCTCGAAGTCCACCGTGACTGGGAAATCGACCCCGAGGTTCCCGAGGTCCTCCTCAATGCTCATATTCGCGATGTCATAGTTGACGTGATTGACCGGAAGGCTCTCAGTCTTAGTGAGGATCTTCCACACGACTTCTGTCGACTCTGCAACGTCGTCATCGACTTCGTCCTCGCTAGCGAAGTTGTCGACATACCACACAGCGCCTTTGAGCTTGAGCTGCTCGTCAATCAAGACAAAGGGGCCCTTGCGACCGGCTTCCGTTTCTTTGATGCGGATGTACCCGTGCGGTTTGCTGAGGTAGTCCTCTGGTGCTTTCTGGATCACGAGTTCGAGCATAGTACTGAATGGCGCCATGGTGCCGAACTCGAATTTCTGCTTGAATGACTTGAGCTCATCGTCGGAGATGTCCGTGAGGAGGTAGGCGTTGAGTTTAGTGGGGCCTTGAAGGCCTTCCCAGAGGTAAACCATATTGAAATCGATTTAATCTATATTCGCACAAGTTCAGAAATGATATTGCTGTGGTGATTTTGAGGATGGCGAGGATGGGAAGAAGTTGGTTTAATACAGGTTTATATAATTGCTTGGAATTGTGGTTCCTAGTAGATCCCGTGGCGGTGTCGAAGGCAGTTGTGAGGGGAAATCGAATCAGACCTGACAGCTGCCTAGAATCATGGACCCTCTCGCCATCTTTACCTACCTAGTTACTTCGATCGTAGTTCTCAACAGGGTCTTTTTGTTCGCAAGCTTTCCAAGGTTGATACCAAGTAGGCAACACAGCATGGGTTAGGGCTTGGCAGTGCAAATTTCTACAATCGGAGATATCTATGCTTTAAGATGAACACCTAGCCAGTTGCTAGAAAAGCAAATTGAAAGATCGTTCGATATCGGGTATATTATTCCGTTCAATAAAATCGCAGCGCATAGTGGGTTAATGGTATCAAATACTACCCCGGTCCAAGGCGATGATTGTCCAATCCAAGAGGTCCCAAAACCCGAACCGATAGAACGGAACGGTCCGAGATAAAGTGGATCCTCACGGACTCCACAGACGGAAGGTGAGAGCAGAAGTAATGAGTGTAGTCAAATGCCGAACATTTTCTAATAGAATTAAGAACTTACGTACCCTTCACAAGGCCGAGACCGAAGCCGAAGCCGAAAAACATGTCCGAAGGTAATCCTCCTTAGTGTGACTCTTTTACATGCTTCACCGCTTTATTCTACCCTTGAAACCCCTGTGATTAGTGATCAAAACTTCTGATTCCCCCTCGTGCAAGATTTCTATTGTAATTTTCGATGCAGCAGATATCTTCCTGGGGAATAGCCTGGGGCATGCCTGGTCATCGGATGTCGATCCATAGGCGGCAGTCGCTCCCCTGTTCAGATTTATAAGCTCACAAACCGCTAGCAATATAATTGATCCGTTGACTACTTCCGACAAGGATGGTACTTGGAGATTTGGTATCAGTGTCACTGTTTCTTCCCTTGAAGAGAACATAAGGGGTTTAGTCTCATCATGGTAGGTTTATAGAGTTATGGGTGTTTGCTTTCATGCTAGGTAGGGCCAATACATAAAATTCACATTCAGGATTGATTATCAAAATTACTTACGTACCTACCTGTATTTATAGCTATATAATTTAAATAGATTTAGTGAACAGACGAACAGCTACTCTATCAATTTCAACACGTACCTCTCTATTCCCTTAAAAATAGACCTTTAAACCCGAGTTCGTAGAATCGTAGATTAGAATCCTTGTTTCCATCCTAATCATGATATCAGGTATAGTGACGTCCGGAACGGCCTCGATGACTCCCTTCACTTACCCCCGATGATCGTGACCGACCGGGAGAGCCCTCCTGTGACCCGGGGAGGATTTTACCTAATATAGACAAGACTGAACTTGATTTAGATTTGGTAATTGGGTGTTTCGCTAGACCGCGCTCTTGATCTAGAATCTCGATTCCTCGTTCTCGAGCCATTCGTCGTTCGATAACCCTAGCTTCAGGTTCAAGTTTAAGGTCAACGAGGAAATCAAATATATCGTACCAATTACTATCCTTCTCACCTACAACAAGATCCCCTATCATCTTCCAGAGATCATCTGTAGTAGCCATAGACGCACATTCACATATTCGAACAGCAATTTTAGCGTACGCTATGATTTCTTCAGCGTCAACCGTGCCGGCAGCTTGTCGAAATTCGATAGTGCGCTTGGACTGGTTTAAAGAATTCGGCCTTCGATAATATGAATTTAGGTAGGCGTGAAAATTGTACGCTAACCGGTCGTTATGACTATGGTCCATCAAAATGGCGACTACAGGCGCAGTCGGAGCCGAAAGTAATTCTCTTGCCGCTGGTATGACATCTAAAGGCTTTCCTTTTTCGAAACCTGGAATTGTCTCCTTACCGTGCATAAAGTACCAATAAGCAGCATTGAAGTCATCTCGTGAGAAAGTATAGCCTTCGATAGTTCCTCGTTCGAAGATGGATTTGAAATTGTTCCCTGTCTGGCTATCACGTTTATTTTTCTCTTCTTGATATTTCATAACCGAAGGCAGATCTTTTGCTACCTCTTCGGGTTCTGCTTCGTCTGCTATGTTTAATAAGGACCCAGCGATATTTGCCAAGGCTTCTTTTATGGGGACTCCGTGTGCTAGGTTACTGTAAAGACGATTACTCAAGCACCATTGACTGCTTTCGTTGCGTCGGCGAGCGGGGTGCATTTGTGCTAATATTGGATCGGCCGCATATAGAAGAGCAGCGATTTTTCGTAAGTCAGGAAAAGGTATCCAATCCTTACCCCTACCATAGTGGACGTGGAGACCTGCACTTGGTGGAGCAAGTATCCAGAATCTTTGGTGAAGTGCGATCAGAACGTGACGGATTTCATCGTAAGACCTATCCGTAGCAATGAGAGCGGGTGAAGTTATTTCAATGTTAATAAACTCGTAGTTTTTGAAGTTTTTATCTCTTTCGATGAGATCCCCATCTATAGCAACACTTACATCTTGGTCTATATTCCATTGTAAGCCGTATCTGCTAAGATGCCGGGAGTACACATCGTTCAATAGCTCCATTTGAGAGGTAATAACACGATCGCCTGTGTGACCTACCAATGCTTCTTCAATACAAGCCCTGATAGCTTCTTGGACGAGACTTACCGGAGTATTGCGGAGCCAATCAATTTCTGACATGTCGTATGCAATCGGTTTTCCGGGCGAATTTTGAAGCATTCGAGGTTTTGCCCTCTCCCCTCTTCCAACCTGAGTGCCTATTACGAATTCGATCTCAACTCCGAAACTGCTGTTGAGGTTACCCATTTTGAACGTATCTTAAACTTGATTAATGCAATCCTACCGTAATGATCGGAGAGGATGATTAATCATACGAAAGAGATACATGAAAGGATTTTCTACATTGCTATATAAAAAAAAATGAACCTACGGAAAACAAACATTGTTGCTAATTTAGGACATGGTTCGAAATCGATGTCTTTGTGTATCAATGAAACTAAACGAGTATTTATTAATAATTCAAGCCACCTTCCCCCTTTCGGGTAACATCCTCCTCTATTGGCAAGTCAAGTTTCCATAATCTAACATTAGGTAATATGTGAGACGACGGTATAGTCAGGTAATACTGAAGCTAGTAAGTGGGCCGTCGAACGAAATTGATAGGGGCTGGTATAGGTCAATGATGATGTCTATGGGCAAATATTATTTCTAGCTACATGGTCTATTATTCTTCAAATTTCATTTCATCATAAAATCATACAACGCCAAGAAAGGTCATTCTAAAGCAAAATGCACAAGAGAAATCCACGAGAGTTGCAAACAGAGCCATGATCTCGAGAAGCATCCCACCACCGAGGCCCAACTCAAAAATAGTCATAACCTTAAGAAGTCAGCTTTCTCAACGCCATCCAACCCTCTTCCTCTCCGGTGCTGGTGGTAAATGCCGGTATTCGCAATCTGCTAGCAAGTTCCTCTCGCGATGCGGTAAAGTGACTCGTTGTATGGACGTACACTCATGACAGTAGTTTCCGTAGTATATCTCTCGGTACTTGCAGCAGCCGCGGCATTGGCGGATCCATAAAGACGTTGAAGACCAATGGGGCTCTGGTTCGTAGTGCGAACTGTGGCTGGTGACGGAATGATAGGTGTGTGTTGATGGTACGAAGCGCAACGTGGAGCCTGGGGCATTGTAGATGACTGCATTGCTATGTCTCAGAGTCTTTTGGTCGACAATCATCCTTCCCTCGTTCACTATGTATTGTGTCGCATGGCCGCTATGGCGGCTGTCACGAGAGAGGCGGTGAGCCAAATTTCTGGTCAGGTCGTGGTTCCAATAATGCCTGTCGTAGTGGCAAGCCATTGTATGTAATTAGGTAGGTAATTGATGAGGAGGAACTTGTTTTTTGCAGATTTAAATTAATATATACAGAAATGATAATCTTGTCTAAAATCACTAGGCATATTCGAGGAGATCTTCTGATCCTTTATATGGAAAAAAGTTTGTCAATCATGGCGAGGCTCTCGTTGGGGGCTGCCTAGGGTAGTAGTATTCATGCGGGCAAACATTCGAAAATTGATGTCGCACCATCATGCAGGCCGGCGCTTACGTGACCACAGTGACAACAACCGCACATGAGATGCAAGGATTGACGTTCACCGCATAGAAAAATATGTTGGTAGCTTAATGAACTCAGCCGCTGGAGGGCGAGACGCTAGGATCTGACATCATTCTTTTCCTATCTTGATTGGTATGTGATGGGGGTTCCGGTGTGTTGAGGCTTAGGGCGACTGCCTGCATCGAGATATGCATGCATGCATGGTTCATCTTAGGGTGACCACAGTACCGGATTGAGGCTGTGTATGGCGCATGGAGAACATGTCTTCCACTATCGGATGCCACCGTTTAGCATGCAGCAGCGCTGAAATGCGGGGGCTAACCCTTGAAGCTACCACTCAGGCAGAGCTCCTTGCGGCTGAGTTCTAGGTAGGCAGGTAGTGTCATCTTAACAAGAGGCAACTCAAAAGACATCAGGAACTTCAATGACGCATAATTAATTTAATGACCTTTTAAGCCCTCCAAACAAAAAAGCAATTATTAAAATGCAAACAAAGAGCAAAGAAATGGAAAAAGAGGGCTTACCCGGTTCGGGATTCGTCAGCTTCTCGAAGATGGGGCCAACTCGCTTGAGATCTTGATTTGGTGATAATTGTGACCAACCAAAGTTGCACATGAAAAAATGCAAGTCTCTAAAATAAATATTGTGCAACACCATATCGAATCTATCGAATATTCATCTTCAGCTGATTTTTAGTATGTGGCGAGAACGATGGGTGACGGATGAACTTCCAAAGTTGCGTTTTCGTCTTCGCGCTTTTTAGGGCAGGTCAACGGTGCACGTGCCTCCGAAAATTCACAGCAACCGGGCGGAGTTCCGACAGTTCAACTATATCCACAATCCCGTGCTAGCCCTGTAGCACCATTGCTGTTTCCTCGGTCGGCGATTCCGTGGTCGATTTCTTCATCGATTATGAGCATTGACGTAATTAAAAGTTGCCATGCTTTATAATATTTTTTGGTGGTTGTTGAATTAAGTACATCCTTGACGGTAAGAGAACTTGCAAAGGTTTGGAATGAATGAATGAATGAATGCATCCATGGATGACGGTGGATTTGAAGACAGTTCCTTCACCTAATCTCCGGGGACAGCAGGTCCAGCCAATCAGAACCGATTTTCTGAATATAAGTCCGTGCTTATCTAATCATTGGTCTCGAAATGCAGTGGTCAGTGCGGTTAGATTACGTAACTTGGGATTGGAGAAGACTGGAAACTTTCATTACTAATCAATTCTTTTCAACTTTTCCTACATTTTTCCATGTATAAGATCTTAGAAACATCTTATCAATCTTCCTAGATCCATAACAGCTGCGCGATTTTCGATTCCTACCGAGATTATGCCTTGTTATACGTCAGACAAGCAAGGAAAAAGAAGGAGACTGGTTGTCCACTGCCCAGGTTTTATATCCGATCTCATCGAATATAAATCCGATATGTGGATACATACCTAGGTATCATTTCGTCCGGGTGGATTTTCGCGACTCTCGAGCCTCCATGGACCCCATGGGGGAAAGCACGCGAATCTACACCGTTTCCCCATGGGGTGTAGATTGGCGTACCATGCATATGTATCAAGGTGATCGGTGAACATGGATCCCTGGATCTATAAGTGTTGCTTTCCTCATCAACAACACTCATCAGTTCTACTCCTATCTTCAGACATCATTACTTCCATTCTCTACATCAAGAATCAGTATCTGCCTGTTTTGATCATTCTGCGGCTCTCTCTCGACAAGAACGAAGATGTTGGATAACAAGGACGGTTCGGACCACCTCGAGGATGCCCCCTCTCATGGGGAGTCTACCGCCATGATTAGCTACGGAAACAAAGGAATAAAAGGTATCATACAATCACCCTACGTGTTTGGTGCCGCACTCTTGGCCTCCCTCGGTGGATTCTCCTTCGGCTACGATCAAGGTGTCATCTCCCTCATTCTTACGATGTCACAGTTCCGTGAGCAATTCCCTGAGGTAGCACCGGGTAACGCTCGCTATGGCTTTAACACTGGCTTCATGACTGGCATGTTGGAATTTGGCGCCTTCATCGGTTGCTTATTTTTCCCTCTGCTTGCCGACCGTTACTCTAGAAAATGGGGACTCGCCTTTGCCGCAATCATCTTTTGCGTCGGTTCTATTATCCAGACAGCCGCACACAACTATGGAACCCTCGTTGCCGGACGAACCATAGGTGGTATCGGTGTGGGTACACTCGCTATGGGAGCCCCATTATACATTTCCGAGATTGCGCCTCCCAATCTCAGGGGTTCACTTCTTGTTCTTGAACAGATTTCTATCGTCATCGGGGCCATCGTTGCTTATTGGATTACATACGGAACTCGTCAAATTTCAGGCGACTGGGCCTTCAGGTTACCGTTCCTTCTGCAGATGTTCCCTGCGCTGATGGTTGGCATCGGAATTCAATTCTTCCCGTACTCACCAAGGTGGCTCGCCATGCGTCACCGCGACGAAGACAGCTTGCGTTCTCTTGAAAAACTGCGACGCGTCCCCGAAACGGACAGCCGAATCCAACTGGAGTGGAGAGGAATTCTCCGTGAAGTCGAACTCCAGGAACTTGCGGTGACCCGTGAATGGGGTACTGACATCGGCTTCGTCACGCTTCAGCTCAAACAGTGGGGTGAACTTTTCAAGCCTAAGTTCATTCGCCGTACCATAATTGCGCTCGCGATTCCGTTCTTCCAGCAGTTCTCAGGTTAGTATTACGACATTGTGCCAATTTTAAATTGATAGCGATACTAATTGAAATTTAGGTGTCAATGCTTTTGTATACTATGCACCTATCTTCTTCGCCGCCCTCGGACAAAGCTACGAAAATTCTCTTATCTTGAGCGGAATGGTCAATATTGTCATGTTCGTGTTCGCAGTACCACTCCTCTTATTCCTCGAACACTTGGGGCGCCGGAGTCTTTCTATTATCGGGGGCGTCGCTATGGGCATTCCTCATTTGATTATGGCTGGTATTGTAAGCAAATACAACGATAAATGGGAGACTAACACGGGTATTGGCTGGTTTGGTGTAGCTCTTATCTGTAAGTGCCTCTATATACATACCTAGGCGTGTAACTCGCTCCTTGCTGATTGCCTAGACATCTACATCGCTGCGTACGCCGGGTCCTATGGTCCTATTGCATGGATCCTACCGGCAGAGGTATTCCCCAGCGCTCAGCGCGCCAAGGGTGTTGGTGCTGCAACTGCTATGAACTGGCTGTCGAATTTTATCATCGGTGTCATCGTCCCCGAGATGCAGCTAAAACTCGGTTGGGGTACTTACCTTTTCTTTGGCTGCTTCTGTTTTGCGGCTTCAGCGTTCTCGTTTTTCTTCGTTCCGGAGACCAGTGGAAAGAGTTTGGAGCAGATCGCAAGTTTCTTTGGAGACAGACTTGTCGACGAGGAGAATGAGATAGAAGTACATATTACCGAGGATGTCAACACAAGGTAGGTCATCCAATTATACGTAAAGCGCAATGTATGAAGATAGCCTGCTAGACAAATCTTTTCAATCTTCATATAATATTTTTTAACGCGAGCAAATTCAATGTTACAATTATCGAGCAGGAGATTGAAATCTTAGTGAAATGATGTAATTGTTTGCACAAAGTTATCACCACGCTGCTAGAATCGAGAAATGTAGGTATGGATCATCAACTTTATGACGGTAGAATACCTATATCCGCCATTATAGAACCGACCGACTAGGAAGATCGCGTTATGGACAGAGATTGCACCAAATAAAGTGAAGAAATATAAGTAGCAAGAATAGATTACTGCCTGAACGTCTAATCTATAGGACTCATTCGATTTCTACAACCAAACGGCATGCTTAATCCCAATATCCAGACCCTCATTCAAGCTAGTCACGAGAGCCCACCTGTCACCTCTCTCCCCATCAATTTCGTATATCTCAACCCCGCCACCTTCTTGCCCGACTGCTGCGACGTATTTGCCGTCGTTACTGAGGGTGATACCTCTAATTGTATCGAGGTTGGTCCGTACCCAATTAATACTTTCCACTTTCCTGCCATTTCTCGAGAGCAAGATAATAGCGATCGCGTCTCCTGGCTGCAGTTCCTTGGGGACAGTTTCTAGATGAGGCTCTCGCTCTGCAATGTGCCTTTCCCATCTGTTTGTGACGTATAAGACGTTTGGAATCTTTGGGTGCAGCCGGATCTCGGAGGAGTCCATCATATACTGATGATCGGGGTGGACGCTTGGAGGGATAACGTGAGGTGCGAAACCATCGATGAGTTGGATGTCTTCGGTGGGAGATGTCGACAGGTCGAAGGCGACAACTTTATGTGAGAGTTCTCCGATCACATATATGATTTTCTCTATATTCTTTATTAGATTGATATTAAAAGGTGGAGTTAGAAGGTCGTGGAGTCGACGTACCATCGGGTGAGAAAACGGCGTGTCGAGCGCCTGTACCAGCAGGACACTGGAGCCAACCGCACGGCTTCAGGCTCAGCTGATCACGACGGAAGATCCATACACGATCAGCCCCCAAGTCGGGGACGTAAAGAAGACCCCGACTGTCTTCGAGTACTTGATGTGGATGACATTGACGCTGTCGGCCTAGATTTGGTCCATGGCCGACCGATTTATATGGAAATTCTACCAGAACTTCCGTTCGAGAGGTATCCGTGAGTAAGAGCCCAGCTTCATCGGTGATGGAAATAGGATAGAGGGCAAGAGATTGTCCTAGGTACTAGTTATTGTGAGCATTGGATAAAGTGATGCTGCGTATTGCTGTTCATCACTCACAGTAGAGAGGGCTAGGGCAGAGTTGTCACGTAGAGTGATGACTATCCAATGAAGTTTAGGAATGGCCTCAAAGACAATGGAAGGTTAGATGAAAACTCACAGTGAGCTGGTGCTCCTAAAGTTGGTTGCCGACTCGTAATCTTAATAATTTTGCGCTCATGATCGATTTCGAAGGTGTATAGATAACCATCTACTAGATCCTCGGATAGGCCGACTAAGCCATCAACGTTACCTTTGGAGGACGAGAGCTCAATCCAGGAAGAATCTTTGGGTGCTGGGTAATTGGCGACGACGCTTAACTCCTTTTTCTCAAGGTCAAGGGAGAGCGTGGTGATGTTGGCTCTATCGCCGGAGATTAGAAGCGTGGGTTTCATGATGTATAGGACGGGTTATAGGAGATGGCACTATTAAATGAGAGGCATACTGGGGCAGTATTAGTTTGAAAGTGAAATTATGTTGAAACTGGTTTCGTTAAAGGGGTAATAGAGGCCTGTAACGGCTTCGGCGGTCGAGCGTCGGAGATATGCATTTTCACTACTCGATTAGCGAACCGAGGAAACGGATGGACCGCTCATTGCCTATACCCCTAAACATACCGCCGACATATATGACGATCCACTAAAGTAACGCGCGTTTGACAATCTCATCACCGGCTCCCGAAAAATTTGATTCTGTAGACACGGGTTTGCCACTGCTATAAGTGCGCCGGAGATAATTGCTAGTTTAGTAGAAACCGGCTAGCTAAGAAAGAAAGTCCGGTCGGCGATTTTGCCTTTAGTTTCAACTAATTTCATCAGTTCCACCGGTCCCACTTGTAGTTGCGATGGCGTCTGCGGCGGACCACCACCCCCCCTTTGTGCCGTCGTATGCCATTATACCGACGTACCGCATGTCGGAAGGAGGAGGTACGGGGTATGTCGTATGGGGTGCGCTTAACTTTTTTTGCCCAAATAACTACGTCAACGAGGGGGTAATTGAAATCTTGTTTTCCTACATCTTCCACTTCGCTCTCTCTTTTGTCCAATTGAGCCAACAGTAAAGAAATCAGTCTTTCTAGAGCATAATGGCACCTCCGACTCACTTCACGCTCAACACGGGCGCAAAAATTCCCGCTGTCGGCCTCGGTCAGTGCTAAAACCCATTTGAATGCGCTGGACTCCAGTGATTCCCGGCTGCTAATATTGGTTATGCTTAGGAACGTGGCAGTCCAAGCCTGGTGAGGTTCGAAGCGCGGTGGCTTACGCCCTGAAAGATGGATACCGGCACATTGACGCAGCACTGTGAGTCAAAACGCGCATTCCGTGACAGAATAACTGAAAATTTGCTGACCAAAACGCAGAGTCTATGGTGAGCAGAATCATCTGAACTATCGTTTTTGTCGAGAATTGTCCTAATAACATCCCTAGCCAATGAGACCGAGGTTGGTCAAGGCATCAAAGATAGCGGGGTGCCTCGTGAAGAAATCTTCATCACCAGCAAGGTCTGGAACAGCCACCAAGACAACGTCAAAGCAGGATTAGAGAAGACTCTAAAAGATCTAGATGTGGATTACCTTGATCTTTATGTAAGATCCCGTTGTCTCTGCCCTATATTAAGGTCGCAGGACTTGAACTGACGGTCTCCCTCACAGCTCGTACACTGGCCCGTCCGATTAGTTCCAGTAAGTTAAGTATCTCCCAATTTTGAGCTCACCGAAGCTAATCTCGATTAATTGCGCCGATAGAATGAGACGAGCGAGATTTTCCCCGTCAACCCTGATGGCACACGGGCGGTCGACCGATCGTGGGATCAGAGCGAGACATGGTGTCAGATGGAGGAAATTTACAAATCCGGCAAGGTCAAGGCCATCGGCGTCGCTAACTGGTCGATCCCATATCTGGAGGAGCTCCGCAAGAAGTGGACAATCGTCCCCGCGGTAAACCAAGTCGAGCTGCACCCCTTCCTTCCCCAGCATGAACTCCGCGCGTATTGCGATAAGCTCGGCATTCTGCTCGAAGCGTACTCGCCGCTCGGTTCCACTGGTAAGTAACTAAATTTCAGCGATTTTTAGGTGGTAGTGGTGATGGTGGTGGCGCTATTTGGAGGAAGCTAGTAGCGGGGCTAATGCTTGACAGGCGCCCCCATCATGACCGACCCCGATATCCAGAAGATCGCCGAAAAGAATGGTGTTTCGGCCGCAACGATCCTCATCAGCTACCATGTTAACAAGGGCGCTGTAGTGCTGCCTAAGTCTGTAACTGAGAAGCGCATTTCTTCGAACAGGGAGGTCATCGAACTCTCGAAAGAGGATCTAGATGTGCTCGACCAATTGGCCGCTAATGGCAAGGCGAAGCGCATTAACACCCCGCTATGGGGCTTCGATCTCGGGTATGACGATTGGTATGGTCCTGTCAAGAAGTCGTCTTAAGAAGGGAATATCGCCTCCATATTGCGATATCTATGGCAGCGTAAGATAGAATATACATGGATAGAAAATAAAGTACATATCCGTTTGTCGTGCTAAATTGAATTGTGTTTTGATTTGATGACTGCGAATTTCTACTGCTAGCGATAGCATACCACAGACTCACTTGTATTGGATGCCCTAAAAGTGACTCGTCATAGTGCATATGTACGGTGCGCCACAGAGCACTATAATTTCCCCCCAAATAGAAAAACCTATCACGCCAATTTCTGGAACAGGTTCCAAAGCTTGCTTGAAATTATTAAAATCTTTTTAAAGAGGTTAAGAAGACCATATCCATTTGATTGAGAAGAAAATTACTCATTATATCATTGAAAACGATTACGAGGAAAATGTAAAGCTGATGGATCACAGGAATTAATAAAACCGATGCGTCGGAGATGTTTCGATTTGATTGGTTCATTCTCTATAGAAGGATATGCGCTATTTCTACCCCCTTAAAGCTTACATTTATAGGGCAATTCAGGGGAAGATGCCCCAGAACCTCCAACGCGCCCCCGTTCAGAAACGTCCCTGCAATCATGGTCATCACGATGTCGGCAGGTTATCATTACCTGAGCTAGGATAACTCACTCACTGCGTATAAGGTGCAGTAGCAACACCCTCCTCCAAAGCCTTCAATCGCATAGCGAGCAACGCGGAATGATAGCGGGTGTAGGGAAGATAGCCAACCATGAGCCAAAGGTTAGGCACCCCGGTCTCTCTATACGCGCCCTTGAACTCGCCCTCCTCGTCAATACCCCAAATGGGATTGAACTGGTTGGCTATCTTGTCACCGAGAATAGCTCGTACGGAGTTAATGGTGTCGGAAAAGCCGGTCGCGAAGACGACCAGGTCAAACTCGCGCTCGCGACCACCACTGAGGATCACCTTGTCCTCGGTGAAGCGCTCGATATATCCGGACTCTACCTTGATCTTGCCGTTGATAATGTGCTCGCAGGCGCCGGCGTCGAAGTAGAAACCACCGTTGCGGGTCTGGCCTAGGGTTGAGCCACCAGTACCGCGCTGACCACGCCACGTTCGCAGACCGCGGGCGTTTAGCCCCTCGAGAAGCGGTCGGTCGAGGTCCTCGAGAACCTTGGCTGTGCGCCTTGCTAGTTCTTCGGCTGGGCCGGTTGGAGTGGCGAAGAATAGCCGATCTTGCTCTTCGTGACTGGGTCGGTTTAAGTCGGCATCCGGGCCATAGTTACCGATCATGCGCGGAACGGAGTGAGTGAGGGACATGATGTAGGTTGGTGACCGCTGAAGGAGGGTGACGTCGACGCCACGACGCGAGCAGTCGAAGGCGGTGTCGAAACCAGAGGATGATGTGCCGACTACGCAGACCTTCTTGCCGACGAAGTCGCGGGAGCTGTCATGTGCGGATGAGTGGCGAATGGCTCCCTTGAAAATATCCATGCCAGGGGTTTGGGGGAGCTTAGGAATTCCTAATAAGGAAGTGGCCAACACAACCTGCTTGGGGTGCAGGGTCCTGCTCTCCTTGCCACCCTTGTTGATAACGACAGTCCAGTTACCTTGGTCGTCCTGCTCAGCCTTGACAACAGACGATTTAGTCCAGATGTTCAGCTCAAGAGCCGAGGCATACCACTGCATATAACATCCCTGCTTCTGGGAGGGAGTGTATGTAGGCCAGCGCTTTGGATAGGGAAAGTAGGGCAAGTCGTCGGCCCAATGAGGGAAATGAAGCGATAGGTATTCGTAGCGCTTCGTCCAGACTTCACCAATTTCCTCGCTGCGCTCTATGATGAGATTATCCATACCAAGGGCCTTACATCGGGCAGCTAACGCCAGTCCGCTGTTGGAGCGTTAGTACTATAAATGAGCCGAGAAGGTTTAAGGGGGGCTTCATTCAACTTACTTTTGGCCACCACCAATAATCAAAATCTCGGGATTAGCAGCGTCAACATCTATCTCCCTTTGCTTCTCCCAGCTAATAAGCCCGGTCATATGGCCGTCGTGAACGGGAAGCTCTGGGAATTGCTTCAATTTCTCAGCGACGGTGTGCATGTGATAGATCTTCCAGCCATCTTTGGTAAGGACACTAGTGACTGCGGCCGAAGCAAGAACAACATCAGTCTCAAACGATGCGACAAATTGCAGATAAGCATAGTCGGGGTAGGGCCGGCGGATAGCGGGTGCGGGTGTGAGGAATTTGAGGTTGGTCGCGTTGGTGTGAGAGAAAAGATCGGTGGCTGCCTTAAGGATCGCCGGCTTGAAGTTGAAAGTGCGGTAGTCCCAGGTGAAAGAGAGTTTGTCTCTCCAAACACCGTAATCAAGAAATAGGTCTGTGAAACTCTGGGCATCGCCTTTTCCTAGGGCCTCTGAAAGGCGAGCCAGAATAGTCTCGGCTTCTTTTTGAGCATCGCAATCGACAGGAATCTCAACTCCTAGAATATCGGATGTGGGGAGCGCATGATTAAATTTGAAATCATACATATAATCATCAGCGACTGGAGGCTTCGCGGTAGCAGCAATCTCGACATGGCTGGCGCCGGCCTTCTGCTTGAGACTGTTCACGCCAACGTCGTTGACGAAGGCAGACTCGTATTCATTCATGAAAGGGGCCATGGCTATTATGGGATATGTTAAATCAAAGATGTCTGCTGGAACATTGTCTCAAGTCGAGCGACATGATAGGCATATATTCACGATGCCGATAGCTTTCGGGCACAATCGTACCTTCGCGCGTATTGTAATGTCCGATGACATACATCCCATATGGCACCACATCGGATGTAGGAAAAAGTTACTCTAAAGGATGACTGACTTTCGCCAACACATCCACACTTCCGACTATTTATACATTTAAACCTTTTCAACACGGAAAACCTTTCCAAATTCACTTAGCTTGATT
This sequence comes from Annulohypoxylon stygium, assembly GCA_003314315.1. NCBI lineage: Eukaryota > Fungi > Ascomycota > Sordariomycetes > Xylariales > Hypoxylaceae > Annulohypoxylon > Annulohypoxylon stygium. The sequence continues at coordinate 49,435 of QLPL01000025.1, forward strand.
GATCGTTGATTGAGGGTATACACGTATCTAAAGTGGGTTCGATGGCCGTTGCGTACTATAGTAGTAGGCTTTTGGGGGGTCAAAAAAGGGGACTTCCATACACTACCTCTGGGCTCAACACTCCGCAACTTCAAATACATGATCAAACTATCTTGCAATAGGTTCGTATTGCATATTAAATCCTAGTAATAGAAGGCTTACATATGTAATCGAGGACCCTATTGTACTCTATGAGTAGGAGCTTGCATCAATGGATAGCCCGTAGTGAAGCGCTAAAACGCCGTAATTACAGCGCGTGTTAGTGCTCTGGGTGGACCTTGTGCGCGAATGAATGACACAGTGAAAATTACTTGAAACATAGTGTATCCCTACAGTACCGGCTCATTACCTAATAAATCGGCATTAACCGACCTACCCTTCTTATCGAACCCCAAAGATTCTATTGGCCCATTTCCCCGCTCTACCCCATACCCCACATAAACCCCACCCAAGACTTTCTTCGTCCACGCGTAAAAGCCGATGCTACCAACAAATCTTCTCCGTACATTATCTCATCTCCGATCCTCCCTTTTACTTATCATCGCACGATTACAGGCCAACGAGAAGTGACGCGACCGGACAAATCGACATCGGACAAAGTAATGCATCGCCTCCGCAGCGATGGCCCAGCCTACGATAATGAGGCTGACGAAGACTCTAGGCCCCGGAAACAGCGAAAACAACGACCATGTTACAGCTGTACAGGTAAGTCAGCTGACCAATTGAAGCGAGGTAGGCAGGCTGATCATTGGATGTGTGTCCAGAATGTCGGAGACTCAAGATGAAATGCGACCGACAAGGTAAGAACCATATTGCATGCCATAGTGAATAGTTAGTCGATCCGAAAACTAAAAGAAGAGCATTGTAGTGCCATGCTCAAATTGTGTCCGGAGACATCGGGTCGAATTTTGTATTCCGGCCACAGGCAACACCAAAACCCCCCGGTATGTTCTATTCCTGAGGTTGCCCTAGTAAGCGAACACAACTTGGCTGATTGAACAACTTACAGTCGAAATTCCGGTGGACCCCCAGAACATCAGAAAGACGGTGAACAGGCTCAAGTCGAACATAATCAGAACGTTTCACCTCCTCACCAAGAAGACCCAGACCATCAACCCATGCACCAGGGTCATCAAGATGAGCAACCCTCTCACCTTGAAAATGTCCAGGCAATCAACTCGATACAACAGTCCGCCGATGACCCTCATCATATTTCCATTCAGGAGAACTCCGGCAACCATAACAATTTCAATCCCCTCAACCTTCTTGCCCACGCTCTCGACCCATACGTCGTCCAGGGTCATTCTCCAAGCAATTCCAACCCAGCACCTATAGGCAATACTGGCGAGTCTCTATATAACGTTCCTAATGTGTCACGTGGTTCCATCAATGCTACCCGTCAATCTATCGACAATGACCAGCAAAGTGGCTCCTATGGAACCCTGATGCTTAGTCAAAGAGGTCGGTCAAAGTACTTGGGACCGACCGCAGGAAGTGAATGGCTGAAAGAGGTATGCTGTTGATTTAATCGAATTGATAGATATGCAACGATGAACGATCTAATGCATAATAGTCGGAAATGCAAGATGCGCCGGATAGTCCGTTGATGACTCGTGCCCCTTCACCGGAGTTACGTCAGGATACGGTTCCTCCTCAGCCTAGCATTATAACATCCTACTCCACTCCTATTAGCTTTCCTTTCAACGCCTCTCCAGCTCAGATCAGCACACGTGATTTGCTTTCATGCCTACCCCCAAGAGAAGAAGCATGGACGCTAGTCGAATCATACTATCGCTATTGTGCATGGCAGTAAGTATTGAAGATTCAATTATCCGGAAAGCGGCTAATGGAAATAGTCACGATGTTGCTCCCAAGGCTTCATTTGAAAAGACATTCGATCGAGTCTATAGGCGCGCAGAAGGGGATTCCTCGTCTCTAATAAATCCTCAGGAAATTGCTCTTGTTTACATAATCATGGCTCAAGGAACCACGTTTAACATTGAGATGCCCAATTATGATTCATCTGCTGAAGATTGGTTGCATCTGTCAGAACGTGCTTTAGTCAAAGGAGACTTTCTGTCAAATAACATGGTCGCTGGGTTGCAAACTTTGGTGAGATACAAAATAGGAACTCACTTATGATCAATAAGCTAATGTGTTAGCATCTTATGGCGCATCTGCACTTGTGGGTAGACTACCCCTGACCCTTCTCACATGGCTAACATCCGGATAGAATTCTGGACAAAGGTCGACGTGGTGACACTGCTTGGCCGTTATGGGGTCTAATTATGCGTTTGATTCAAGCGGTGAGTTCGCTCTTAAAGTGAAATCGCAATCGTAGACTGATAGCATGTGCCTGGTCCCTGCAGATGGGTATGCACCGAGACGGCGACCGTTGGAATCTACCGCAGGATGTTACCGAGGAACGGCGTAAGGTATTCTGGGAATGCCATTGTGCCGACATCTTCCAAGCCCATTGCTTCTCCAGACCGTATGTATTATCCCTCTATATATGTATCTTTGCTCAAGCTAGATAGGTCTGCCATAAATCCCGAGCATTGCGATACCGCGTTTCCCCGTGAGCCCCCTAGACCAAACGGGGAAAAGAGTTATTCAATTCTTCGATTTGAGCTATCTCAACTCTCCTCAGAGTATACACCCTCAATCAATATCAATTTTAGGGCCTTGTTAAACTATGATTTAGGATTCTCAATATGTCTATGAAGATACGTAAACCACCATACTCTGATGTTACAGACCTCGATTTGAGACTGTATGTTATTGTATATGACACCGGTTGACTGTTTGAAGCTAAAATGTTATAGCCGCGAGTTTGAACAAAATGTCCCCTTTTCCCTTCGGTGTCGAGCAGCACTCATAGCCACACCTTCTCGTTATGCTCAACTCGAAGCAGCGATTGAAGCATCTCCAGAGCCTTCTCGGAGATCATTAGCCATTTCATTTCAGGTTCATCAATCTTCGTCTATTGACATTGCAAAATCCCAGGATGACTGACACTAATCAGCAAACGAACCTTGCACTCAATATCTCTGAGACAATCATCAACCTTCATCGACCCTATTATGCAAAAACTCTCTACGACGTCGATAACGTCGATAATATCGAATCTGTATATAAACATTCGTTCTATACTATAATTGAACGTTGCGCAGTATGGGATAAGCCAATCCGTCTCCCTCCACGTAATTCTGATTTATACGCAGATTATAATTGGTATTGTCGCCGATATCCATAACCGCTTTCCCGCCGTCAGTACTAGGCAGTGGAACTTCTGGGTAAGATAACCGTACACTCAACTCTAATTCAGCAAAGCTCATGGTTTCTTTTAGTTTCACGTATTCAATTCAGCCCTGTGCTTAGGAACGTTAGTGCTTCGAGACCCAGGCAATGCCTTGGCTAGCTTTGTCATTGCGCAAATCGATGCCGCCATCAGTCTGTTTACTTCGCTACTTCAGCATGGCGCTCGCACACCTCGATATAAGAGTAACCTTCAATGGCTCTTGAAACTACGTACTCGAGCGTTATCGAAGATCACTGAGGCGACTATCGATTCGGGTCGACAAAGTACTAGTGGAAATAGAGAAGGACACAAAGAGAACGATGAAGAAGATGTAGAGTTACTTGGTTGGCGGACTAGACTTATTGAGCGGATGGACCAAGGTCGACAGAAGACTATCAGGACTATTCACTTAGCTGCTACCCCGACTGATACTCAAATCACAGATATTACAGATTCTCCGTTAAACGGAAATCACTTTCAAAATCATCTAGGGACTTTAGACATGGCAATTCCCAATACTGCATTGCCTGAGGTAGCCCCTGATCCAACTAACGATATTGTAAGATGATCAATTAGGCTGTTGATGGTTTAAGCTAATGCGTTCTCCAGCTACGCGACTTTTGGGACCCCATGCTCCTTCAAGACGTCTTTGCCGCACCTCACGATCACCCAAATGTAAGTAGAGCGTCCTCCACCTTCCGGGGATGGTCCTTGCGACTAACGAACTATCTTTCGTCAGCCTTTCATGGTTAATAGAAGTACGTGGTGGGACGAAACCCCAGAGGTCACTCAAGCACGAGTTGGATAGGTTCAAATTTTTATTTTGAGGCACATTGTTGGGGTTGAAAACCTTCCCTCAATCTAGCAGTGTCTGTAGTATTTCAATACATGGATACCCAATGCCTAAGATTTCCCATCTTTTAGACCCAATATTTCTATCCTAGCTTCTTCAATGCTGTTAGTTTGTTTTAGAAGTCTCCATGATAGGCAAACCATTATCGTCAAAATAGACAGGTACACCATTGCGAAACGAATACTGCAGAGCGGTAGCAATCTTCGCTGCTTCGTAAGCATCGTCCGGATTACAAGTGAGGGGCTTATTGTCGAGGACAGCATTCGCAAATTCGGAAAGGTCGTTTAGGAATGATTTATCGAAGAGATGGAATGCATCGGGAGTAGTAGCGGTACGTACACCGTGAGCATCTCGGACTTCGACGCGGTTAATCGTAGAATTGCCGTTGACGATGGAATTCGCTTTCGTGCCGCACACGCGGGTGTAGCTCTCGAAACCGTTGGTAAGGGTACGGCCAACGTGAATTGTAAGGATCTTGCCGTTGGCAAATTCAACTATGGCCCAGCCGTTGTCACAATCGCCGTACTTGGCAAGTTCACCGTAGACAGCCTGCTGTCCTACAGCGGTGACCCTATTAACTTGTTTCTTGGGATTTGTGAGGCCCGACGCGACGTTCAAGTAATATCGACCAATATCAATCTGCGTATCGTATGATCGTTAGCGAAGATATCTCGAGAGGGATCTTGTACGGGAGCAACTGGAACTGGGATGCTTACGTCGTGAACTCCCATGTCAACAAAGATACCTCCGGATTGGGCAGAGAACGAGACGAAGAATCCTAGAAAGTTGTAATTAGCCTATTTCTTCTGGCCAAACCAGGAGCAACCAGGAGTGGTTCTTACCGGTAGGGTCTTGCTGGTCGAGGCAGGCAGTCTCGACAGCGTGTATCTCCCCAAACTGGCCCTCGTCGATCATCTGCTTTGCGGCGCGGTACGACTCGTCATCTGAATAGCCAAGAGTCAGAATTTCTTCATTCATATGTGGTTGTCTCTCTACTTGCATCGTCGACAGAAAGGAACAAGAAACTTGAGGTGAGGCTTGGATCTGGCCTTAGCAAGGACCTCCTCTGTAGTTATGACATCGACCGATATGGGTTTCTCGCACATGACGTGCTAACAAATCGTCAGAGTCAAGCTCATTTCGTTGTTATTTAAGTCATCGAACGATCGGCAAAAACTCACAAGACCTAGATCGAGACCCTTGCAGATCAAAGGAGCATGGGTAGCTGTCGCCGTAGAAATGAGGACAGCCTCGGCGCCACCGTTCTTCATACAATCCTCGGGATCCGCATAGTATTTGACTGAAGGTGGGAGGTTCTCGGCCGCACACTTGTCAGTGCCAGGCTTCGTGTCGCAGACGGCGACAAGCTCGATGCGAGGTTGTTGGAAGGCGAGGATGCGGGCGCGAATGGCACCTAGACGACCGAGACCGATCAAAGCGATCTTAAGACGAGGCTGAGTGGCCATTTTGAATAGAGGATATGGAGGAAAGGATGATTGTTTGCACAATGGAAGTGGTTCTATGGCCAGGGAATCAGTCCGAGAGAAGTCTTTTATTGTCCCATCTCGACGTTTTCTAGAAGCGCGTCGGGGCAGATCAAAACCTGGGGTTCTCGGACGCGGTCCTCCCGTCCGATTCCGCAACCGCGGAAAGATCTATTGAATGGTATAGTCTCCGGTCTGACGCAACATTTTCCCCTCTCAATTGATCAGCTGCGACAATTGCTCCCCCGGACCTTTTTTTCAGGGGCAGCTTTACTATCTCCGACCCCACCAATGCACCCCCACCATAATACAGGACCCACTTAATATGTCCGGTCGATATCCATCGCTCGCAAGTAGTAACTCGGGACGCTACAATACGTTTTCAACAATTGGTGACCAAATTGGAAATTTTCGTCGCATCTAGAGTTGACGGTATTCGATGGAGAACGTACGGAAATTTTTCCTATTCAGCATTAGTCTCACGACGTTTGTACATCTATTGTTGACATAGCTGCGCCCACGACCCGTTACTAAGCTTCGCCTGTTTCTATGACCATCTCGCCGCCCGAAACCAAGGCAACTCAATCGTCGTCAACCTCGGCGGCGTGAACAAGAGCGTTGTCGCAAGTTATTTCTCCTAATGGTACGGGAGTCAGCTTTTCGAGGAAATGGCGTTCACATTATTATCTGGCGTTGTTCGATGCAGAGATCCAATCGCCCAATCAATCCTTCTCGTCGCCTCCATTCACGATACCGGCTACCATCTCCGTAAGACTTCGCTCTCGATAAAAAGGCCTCAAAAATAATATTCGACATCCCTTTGGTTTATCCTCCAACGAAGACACGGCAGGTGCGAAGGTGCGGAGTCAGGTTACATGTCTCCGACATGGTGAAGGTGGAACTCGGAAAACCACGGATCAGCGGATCTAAATTGGGGTAAGCACGTGGCCGACTCCGAATTATTCCCAACGACAGGGCGGAATCCCGAGCGTACCCACATCTCCGTGTAAACCGATGCTGTAGCAGGTGGTCGATCTCAAATTTTTCATTGAATGCATCTCAGTAGTGTCACGGTGCAAACTAAGAAGCATGGAAAAGACTCTATTGTTGCACGAGGAGCTCTAAGCTACCTCGTGCCAAGAGACCTACTATATACTGAAGGATCTCTTTGTCTATCTAAGAGCTGCCTGAGCAGTGAGGGATACCACTAGGCAATTCCTCTACAGGCCGATCCTAGCTCATGGGAATCTTCGTAGAAGGCTTGACATGCTGTAAAAGAAGCACTACAGCAACTGCTGGAAGAATCTTACAAAGGATGGGCATATATTATGCTAAGCGTTATATTCCGTGCGCAAAAGCACAAGGAGGCGATACGATATGCAGTACATGCAGTTCACGAAGCTAACTCACACCCACGATTAATCATATACGCCGACGTATCAGTGAATCTACTCCTGCCAATTCTAACGAAAATAAGTTTTCCGGCTTTGGAACTGCATATAAGCGAGTATATATCCCCCTTAATAAGGTTCTCTGTAATGGATGAACTAAAGCCGCGTATGTGATTCACGTAATAACAAATTCTGGAGCCGTGGAGGTAATAGCCCTACATCGAGCACTTTGGGTAGCCCGATATGAAATACAGAGATCTTGAAAAGAGCTTTCCGAAGCGAAAACTAAAGACGAAATTCATAAGCTCCCTTCACAGGTTATACACATATCCGATTGTGTCGGGGCAATCCGGTACATGCGTTCTTATTACTATTACAGATTTATGGGTAAGAAAATCCCGCCTAATATTGGACGAGGATTAGAAGAACTCCCAGATAACCTATTTAATAAAGCCTACGATTGCATTGATAGACTGACAAGTCGAAACGTCAGTGTAGAGTCCAATTGATGTCCTGGACATTTGGGGGTTGTCGGAAATACCCGAGCGGACATGCTGGCAAACCTAAGGGCGCGATATATGTACAGAATTGCACAGGATGGCCCAAGTCCTGAGAAGGGACTATACCTTTCCAAGCTCGTTCTACCATTGGAGATATAATGGCTCTATCCCAAATCCATCTGGGTAGGGCTAAGGTCGATCTCCTTTACTGGCAGAACGAACGTACCAAGGAAATGCTAGGACTAAGTCTCGGAAACCAACCAAGCCAGCATTCGGAGAAAAGAAAGGCAGATGACCTCGAAGAGTACGAAGACAACATTACAGCCCTGAAACCAGTAGCAAAGAAACTCGAGATCAACTTAAAACAATCCAACGAGAACCTACTGGATGCAGATCATGATAAAGTAGCCACGATAAAGGGACTCGTATGCTGGAAGGAGAATGATTAAAGTGACTAACGGAGGGGATAGAAGAGTTTAAGGAGGCTATTACGGTCCGTAGTTATACGACAACCCAACCGAAGTCAAATAAGTAAATAAACACTTGAAGATGGTGCTCGGGGGGACTGAGTTATGATAGACTGCTATGAACGGAACGATCTAATCCGACAATTTTTATCTATGCTTAATCTGAGGATTGACAGAAGTTCTCAATGCCGGTGGTCATGATTAGGCCGACTGTTACAAACCAACAAACAACCTCAACCCACTCAACAAGGAAGGTAACCAATCACGGGTAAAAGTCGGAAAATTGGATGTGTTCGATCCAAACACATCAAGATCTCGAACACATCCAAAGCACATCAGGACAACTTCACCAAGAAGGGAGGATATCTATATAAACATGGCAGGCCCCTATGTATCTAGTCATTCATTCAGCTCTCCAGCTATCAATCTAAGTCTATTACTTCAACCGCATCGAACTAATAGGGAGAGGACTCCAAGCCTCTCTTACGAACAGACTTAACTTTGATCTGATCTTTACGAGTACTTCTAACAAACAAGGAAACCCACGAAGCACCCCGTATACCTGAGTACCTAGGTATAGGTTCGTAACACCGACTTCTTCAACAGACCATCTACTAGTACCTATCCATATAACGGAAGGTGATATGTGTCACAAGGCGGGTTTAAGAAACTAGAAAACAACGAAGATATTGCCTACGACGCCTCCAAGCCCGAGCGCGGTGCCTATATAGTATACCTACATACGGGATACGCATGCATCGCATGTATACGTTGACTTTCCTTTGCTTGCCATCTCCTGGGCCAGCTGTCAACGGGCCTATTCCTAGGACTGCTAAGGCCATTGATTTTCTTTTCTTGATCGACCCCCGATAGTCCAGGTTTCCAATTAGTTCTACCAATACTTTCGACCACCGGCTACCACAAACAAGACCTTCACGGAGGTATAGATACCATGATCTATATTCATCAAGCGAGGGAGTACCAACTACGACACACGATATATAGTCATATTAGTGGAGGTAGTTATAAGGTAGGTGGGTAGGGGAGAAAACGAAAATGTCCAAATACTTACCTAGTAGGTACGGATGGGTATGCGGCCTTGCTGTTGTGACATTTTCGCAAACTACGATTGATTAATTCTTGCTTCCTTGATATATCTTATGATGTGCAAAAGTAAATTTTACTATTCAATAAGTTATGAATGTTATTGATCACAAATATTGTCGACAATCCTGTGAGAAAAAAAAACCCCAAAAAAAACAAAAAGGGAACCGTCCGGACTCGGACTCGAACACTAAACTCGGCGATACACCGTCAGGTTTAAAGCCTCGGCCAGTCCCGCGTTTATGCACGCAACTTAGAGTTAGGAGATTGAAAAGATATGTTCTTACCTTTCTATATAACCTTACCATGGGTACCCACCACTGGCCCTTTTTCGCACGTTACGCTAAGCTTTCTCTTGGCTTGATCGTTACCTACCAGATATACAGAGTCAAAATAATGAAACGAGATAATAATGTAATAGAATTGATTGAATGATAAAACGTTTCTATGCCTAATTATAGATGTAAAGGTTCGGGTACGAAAGGCGCAGGAGAGGAAAGAAATGAAAATTGACGAAAAAAAACGACGACGGCCACTCTCAAACATTGAACTCGGCGATACACAGTCATTTAAGTAAATAAAAAGTATCGATGTTGATTTATAAAGCTGCATGCGATGAAAATTGAATTTTACTTAAAAAAAATGAGGGCAAAAAAAAGAGAGCTGGCCAGTCTCGAACAGTTGACCTCTGCCATACCAGTCCCGCAACACCCTCAAGCACAACGTGCCAGCATGCAACAGCGACGCACCCTGTTCTTAACGGAAATTATTTTTATTTTACTATATAACCTTCCTATTGGCATCACTTTGAAAATTGCGGTTGGCTATTTTCTATTTCCCGTCGTGTTTCTATGATGCTACTACACACGTAAATATATAAAGTAATATTCAAAAAGAAAGATAATAATAAAGATAATATTAATATTAATCACCCTCTTTAATGATGAATTAGAAGCCATTTCTATTGTCAATTGACGTCTCTATGGGAAAAGAAAAGTAGCAAAAAAAACAAAACAAAAAGGGAACCGTCCGGAATCCGGACTCGAACACTAGACCCCGGCGATACACGGCCAGGTAAAAGCTTCGACTAATACCCGGCCAATGCGCGCAACCATAACGAGCTAGGAGATTGAAGTCATAATTTTTTTTATTTTTCTATATACCTAACTTTACTGTCGACCCTTTTTCGCACATTGTGGTCCACTTTTATCTCCTTTTCGTACTGTCGTCACCGACCAACCTACTACTTAGGTAGCTACATATCGGTCACTGTCGTTCCTTCCGCTAAAATGGAATTCATAATTTTGGAACGCTATCTGTCGTACCTTCCGTCAAATGTAATAAGGAAAGGTCTACCTACCTAGGTAGGTACTTACCTACCGAGTACCTGCCTAATTATTATTGCCATCGAATTTCTCTTCAGAACTTAACTTTTTTCTACAACCCTACCTACCTTAAGCTGTAGGTTTCTGCAGTTACTCCAATCCCGCATAAACACGTCACATACCGACTTGGGCGAGAATTGTGACCTTACTTACCGAAAAATTCCCATAAGATGGAAGCTCCTATCCCTCGCAAGTCTGCTCTTGTTAACCGAGATAGTAAATGGCCTAGTCACCTAACCACACGTTTCATATAAGGAGAGTCACCCTCCGGCGAGCAATCAGCCAATTTTAATCGCAGCATCGAAAAAGGATTCGTAATCGTCAAACCCATAATCTCGTCCCAACAAGAACTTGACCCATTAGAAATTGGAGGAATAGGGTACGAAAACAAATTTACCAAGCTGGAGCTGATGGATATCGCGTACCATGCAAAACATAATCCCCGAAAAGATCCGTACCCAGAATGGAGTAACATTACACCCGAAGTAATATTCCAGGCCAAGGGTCATAAGGACGCCGCGCAATACGCACAGCATGTCGCACACGAAGCTCTTCCTGGCAAACGTTTGATATTGTACGCTGATGGGTCCGTCAAGCCTATCAAGGGAGCGTATTATTCATGCGTAGGTATGGGTATCGCCTATAAATACTTAAACATTTCCATCAAAGGAGTTGCCCGCAATAAGTGGGTCGGAGCATCGTACGGCATATATGGGACTACGGATACTGTGGCTGTCGAATCATTAGCAATACATCGATCATTATGTATTGCTCGATATAACATGGAACAAATGACCCAAGAGTCCACCGTACCAGAACCCTTCAGGATCATCATATTTTGTGATTGCGAAGGGGCTATCACGCAGTTACGGTCTTTCTATCATTGGAAAAGTACGGGTTGTGCCTACAAGCTCAGGAGAAGAAAATGGATCCGAAAAATCCCTGAGGTATTCGAAGAAATGTACAGTTGTATAAGAAGGCTGCTGTTGCTCGGTGCAACGGTAGAATTCAATTGGCTACCGGCCCACGTGGATATCGACGGCAATACACGTGCAGATGCCCTAGCAAGAATTGGTGGTAATTATATGTACGGATTTCCACAGATCCGTACACGCTTTCCGTATGGAGCATGTCCTGTGCAAGCCAAAAACTCCAGGGGAGCCCGTAAAGTTATATCTAAAATTTACTTGGGCAGGGCTTATGTAGACCTGTTCTACTGGATTAACAACAGGACAATCGATATGATTACCAACACCTGCAACGCAATCGACGGCCATGATAACGGAAAGAGGAAGGCCGAAAGCCTTGAAGAGGATGATGGAAACATCGTAGCTTTAATGCCCCTTAAAAAGAAACTTAAAATCTGCAAAAAGGGTTTCACCGACAAGCCAGTCGATACACATCACGAGACCAGAATCATGGCGGGTTTAGTTTGTTGGAAGTGATAGCGAGGACTATCCAAGGAAGGATTTTACGACAATGGGGAAGAATTCAATGCTATTCCACTTTTCATAAAATGCAACAGAAATCTTGTGCAATATCTCGAGCATTGTGATTATTCTAACTACTTGTATGTCCCATCTACGCATAATGGAAGGCGAGGTAGGACTAGTAGGTATCCATGCATTGCAAGTTATCGTTTCACTTCTAGTATATCTGCCACGAGGCGGATAGTAAGAACTTTAGAAATAACAATGTTGTTACGCAAGGAGTGTCACGATGCAAACCTAGAAGCAAGGAAAACACTCTATTGTTGCACAAAGAGCTCTAAGCTACCTCGTACTAGAAGAGACGGTATATACGGGAATGCCTTCTTGTCTATCTGAACGCTACGAGACGCCCTGCCAAGGAACTCTTCTATGGGCCGATCCTAGCTCCGTGGCTATCACGGGATCTTCGTAGAAGGCTTGACAGTCCTCGATATACTTTACACCCTATTTAACCCAAGACCTCCAGCATTTCCCGAAATATTCTATTTGTCATTCTTCCAGGTAGATCCTCGATTAATATGTTCTATTGGATCAACGATAAAACGTTGGATATGATCGGAAACACGCATAAGGCAATGTTAGGCTCGATAAGAAAGAGGAGGGCGGACGACGTCGAAACCGATGATTTTAACATCGTGGCTTTAACACCTCCAAAGAAACGCAAGCTGAGCAAAGTAAATCCTATTGCAAAGTAAGTCGAGACATATCACCATAGGTAGCATTAAACCCATAGTAGGTTTAACTTGTTGGAAGTGATAGCTCTAGAGAGAAGACTATCAAAGAGAGAGCCCTATGGATAAGTTAGCCTGATAATTTTCATCTACTAACCGATTACAATCGAAACATCATATTGCTATACGGGCTGTGGTACCCTATGAACTACCGAGAACGATGATCCGCTAAGCACTCAGCAGGTGCGTCTAAACTCGACTCCCTTCTTTACAGGTAGGCCACTTGCTGGTCTTCCGTGATATGGGGATTACTCTAAAATGACAAGGTCAGGGCCAGAAGGCGGTTTTCTGGAGTAGTAATAGAGCACACAAATAAGAGACATCAAGCCCGAAGGCACGAGATGCGTTAAAAGCCAGTGATAGAAAAGCGGGACTGCTCATACAAGAGGGCCACAAACACTCCCTGAGAATAGCGATTTTTTTCAGTCATGGAGGAATCTTGAGTGGCAGTTTAAAGTGTTCTTCTGTCCTACTGAAGAAATCCCCACACTGCTCCCAAGCCAAAGAAAAAAAAGAATTTAAGGACATCCTAGATCAAATATTTGTCAAGACCTACTATTGCATCGAAGGAACAATACGTCACGAGTCACCGCAGAGATGGACTGGCTCCTCAGCACGTAGAAGGGTGTGCTAGGCGGGTTGATCTATGAGAACCCCCCGATTCAGTTTGATATCAATATTCCAGTTTCCTTGTTTCTGATCGTGCTTTGCGGCAAGTTAAATGGTACTAACACAGTGGGCGAGCATACCTAAGCTCAATGCTGTCGATGATTATATACAGGGAATATGATCCAACGACTCCAATTATTCAAGCGTGCCCCAAACAATAGCACCGGCAATAATATGCGATGCCGGTATCATGGTTATGATGAGCAGAAGGCGTAGTGTCACTAGTGTGTCGTCTACGATAGCCAACCGAAGCAAGCACCGTTGCTACTGTAAACATAGCAAAATACATGTTGCTTCCAGTCGATGTCTCCATCCAAATATCGTTCCTACATTGATCTCTCTTCACGCTTCAATATATTGCGACTCTATATTGGTGCCTATGTCGTGAGTGCCATGTTAATCGAAGCGGCTAATAACCCTCCGGAGTCGAGGTAGTGAGTCTGACGCCGACTAATTGTTTGTTGACATACTGCAGGAGGCATGGCTCAGCCCTGGCTGGTCGCACCGACCTTCGTCTGCTGATATTGTCATGAGGTCTTATCATAAAAATCAATTAATATAGACCCTATATAGGCGGTCCCGGGGGTTTCGATGGTTCCAAGGGTTCGAATGCTCTTGGTAAAGGATGCTTTTCGACCCATGCACGTATTCCCCGGGCAAAGTCTATAGGATACTGCAAATTCCAAGCGTGGATAGCATCCCTCACCAAGAACGCGCGGGAATTCTTGCCCTCCTTGGAACCGAGGGACGCTAATAGTTGGCCCATCTCCCGTGTACCTTCGACGTTATCCTGCTTTCCTCCAACCAAAGCAATCCTAATATCTTTCTTCCCGACCTCGACCATATCATCTCGTGACCAGTTACTCGTCTCCCGAGTGCCTGCCTCATAGAGTCGCGCCGTATTGTTGCGTTTGATTTCCTTCAAAAGTTCGTCGTTCTGGAACTCGGGCGCCCATCCAGTAGCCTTGAAGAGCAGACTCTTTGGACTATGAAGCAGCACCGACAATCCGAGGTATGATATTCTTGGCGATGAGTTGAGATTCTTCCATGTGTCGTTTAATGGGACGGCGTTTGATATGAAAGCGCTTAGCACCACATCCGGATGCCTCTTTATCAACTCCATCGCAACAAATCCTCCTGTAGATATCCCTACAAGATGCGCACGCCCGTCATGGGCGTGTTCCTTGATCACCCGCGCTATGTGGTCGGCAGCTAAGGCGAAGGAAAACGGCCCAACATGCTTTGATCGTGAGTGTTGCGGCAAGTCGGGTATTATTAGATGGTATTCGGAAAGCTGAGGCCAGCAATGGACCCACTCTAGATGCGAGCTCAGTAAAATGTGTATCATTACGATCGATATAGGTGCAAGAGGATTGAGGGAACTGAAGAAGATGCTCTCGGTGTCTGCATTTTCAGCCATGCTCATGGTAGTCCAGCTACTAGTGGACATCGTCCGGCTTCCTATAGGTAAGGTATCATCTTTGCTCCGCCATGTACTGTTGGTCGTCGCCGACGATATGGTTCTGCGCATTGAGACCGGCGCGGCATCTGGGTCGTCTCTGGTGTTAGAAACGGCCAATTGTCGACCAACCATCGCGAATAGCGTGCTGATGGAGCTCTCGGTCGGTAATTGGTTCGTTATGGGGAACTTAGGTTATTAGTAGAGAATACAACGCCCTTCTAGAATGAGTGTTGTGTTCGATACTAGATGTATATGGTATGCAAGGGATTTGCGACGCGGCGAGGAGATAAAGTAGTGTAGTCCCGACCACCTGGTTGGGTCCAGTAGCTGCTTATCAGGGTTCAGAAATTGCCCTCGCCACCCAAATCCTAGATACTAAACTGATTCTATGAGCGCCGCCGCACCGTCATCGTGAATGACAACATAGAGGATAGCAATTTCTCCAGGCCCCTCTCTTGACATGTCTAGTGGGGGTGGCATCACTGGGCCTAACCAGGTACATTCTAGTGCGGTTTAGAATCGTGGATTCCAAGCGGCGCTGGAGGAGAGCTGACTGCTAATGTATCGGCATCCCTGAAAAAGATAGGCTCTAAGGAGGAGAGTATCCGTACCCGGGTCATCAACTAAAGTAGATGGGGATATTCGGGTAGATAATTGTTGACTAAAACCGCACAGCTTTTCACCGCAACCAAGTTTCACTCTGTGTTAGTCTACGCTAATAAGGGACTCTATTGGGATGATCCTTGCATTAGAGGAACGGTGGATTACCACGTGAGGTTTGAAATATTATAAGAGCAAGGGTAGACGTGCGTCGGAGGGAATTATCGAATGATAACTGCATACAACGACTTCACTAATGCCGTGGCTGGTTATAATTCTAGATGCGCTCGCTGCCAGATCTCTTATCCTGTCAAAATATCCATGCTTCATATATTTTTGATGTACCTTATGTTGGTAGGAGAATGGCTAGGGAGTACCTTTTGGTCAACTTGTCGCCAAGTAGATTCCATATTTGCCCTATCCGGGCTAATGAATATGGTTTAATGATCCTATTGGTTGAAAATACCCAGTATATCAATCCACTAGATCCACGCGAACTCCAAAAAGGAGATGATACAGTAGCAGTGCCATACGCAAGTTCCATAAATATCGTACCATGGAGTTGGACCGTGCAATCCATCTATACCCGGGTCAACTCTCGGCGTTCTTTCACTCTACCCAACGGTATCCTGCCGAATTGCGAACAGTAAGAATACTCTCTATATCCGGCACATTAGAACCCGATGAGAGCCTGACATTATCATACTTATCATGTACTATGAGGCAATACCACGCTCGTAGACCGCGCCCACGGTACAGGGACCTCGGACTTGGATGACAGGGGTATTGACGATCAACATGGGTAAGATTATTCACCATGTATGCCTGACATCAACTTTCTGAGCTGCTAGATGGTAAAAGCTAGGCTCTAAATACTAGCGTGGTGCCAGCTTTGCTACTAGTTTACAACCTTTTCCAATACGACTACAGCCTCGAACACTTCAATGGATAGTGTATTATCGTCAATCTAATTAAAATCTGACTTAACCGCGGTATATATCATAATCCTGTGCCCCTCTACCTCGACACTCCCTACAATAATACCACTTATTAAGTTCGGTATGTCTAGAAACATCCCGAACTCGTGTCGGAAGACCATTCAGGAGATCCGAAACAAGAAGATCAGTCGTCAGAGATTCGCCACCACTGAAGAGGCACCTAGGTCTTAGTTTAATTAAGCTACTTTCCCTTTCATGAAGCAGCACGCAGCATTATATTACCTTTGCGGTTTATGGAAGCTTCCGGGTCCTGGAGACGCAATTGTAGTTTGACTGACAAGACCACAAGAATACCTCTCACGTGAATCAACTTTCCTATATCGGTTTATGGACACAGCTCCGGGTCTTCGTCATATTGATCTAACTCCGTAGATCCAACTTTCTTTTCTCCGAACGCCAAAATTGATGCCGATCTTATTGGTAAAGAACCCACAGGCAACGCGGAGATTAGTCGGCTTAGCCGATGAGGCTTTGATGAGTAAACAAGGTATGAACTTTGAGTAGCGGCCGATCTATTACGATCCTCCCTTAGCTTATTTTTGACTGGCGCCCGTGTCTAGACCGGAATAGTTAAACGGCCGGCGGAGGTACCTAAAACACTTCTGTTACGGCATCCAATACTAGCCCGGCTCCATTTGAGCTGTGGATGCGAGATGGCATTTGTCCTTTTGAATAAATGAGCATCCACTTCTATGTATCCAATATCTATTTCTGCTTACGCAAATGCCCTGGTAGATTCGACCCTGTACCGGCCGAGCCCCGATCCGACCACACATTCGGTAGATCAAACTCGCAATAGCCAAAGCTCCGGCGGATGAGAGCTAAAATACTAAACTTAGTTCCTACGGCGCATGGCTTCGTAATGTGCATCCATCAATATATATCTTATATATAAGATAACGTCACTTGAGAAGAAGCGAGGGGATTTTCTAGAACGGATATTGTATCAATAATACACCTAGTAGTAAGTTCCGTGCCTACTTAATGGCTTCCCCACAAGTTAAACATAGTTCATTATCTAGTTCAAGTATTCGCAGCAAGGTAACCCAACTCGACGATAGACTGTTCGAGTGCCCTGGTTCTTCCGGAACTTCTCAACGCATAAGAGAAGCCGACTCATAAGAAACACTCCAAGACTTATCTACTTTGATATCAGAGGCCTCTGGTAGTTTGGGCAGCCTCTGAGGACTGATAGCGAACCGAGGTTGTATCTTCTGTCTATACGGGGACTGGCTTGGCTTGGTTGCCGGCGGGTTTGAGGCTCCTCCGTGGATATAAACGTCATACTTTGAGCTATCCCCCGCTATGACTTCCTTCCAACTCGTAATACTTGGATTCTTGTCATTATCTTGACTAGAAGAGACCACAATACTCGACTTCCCGTTGACACGGGGCTGCTTCTTACCAGCCCCGAGTTTATCAACTAATTTCGAACAAATAGGACGTAAGACAGGAAGGCATAGGCAGAGGATGGCTAGTTCGGGCTCAAGAACGTTAAGTTGCATATCGCGACTGCCGTAAGCTAAAAGGGTATCGGTGTCGTAATTCTGTCGTATCACGAAGGACAGACGAACGCAGGAGACCACGACGACACTATTTATCCATATTAGCTCTTGGCATCAGCCATCCATCTTGACCATCCACATAACTTACCAAATACCAAGACAGAATAGGATTGTCAAATTGATTTTGGTTTTAACTTTCATCTGCAATTTCCATATAGGAAAGATTGGTATGAAAAGGATGGCCAGGTTGCCCACGATGTTCAGGACGGAAATCGTGGTATCAACCACTTTCATGTTGTCTGGACCTTTGACGATCGGATCTTGCCAAAGGGCTATTGCGATATCCGAGACGGTCATGATTTGTATGAATATTGATACATATATTAGGAAGACCGTAGCCCCGGCGAATTTACATGCTAGCCGAAATTTATCTTGGATGAATATTCGCGCGTAGAGACACAATGCGCTGAGTTTTGCGAGACACATCGATGTTAAGTGCAGAAGTTCGAATAATAGAAGAAGCTACTGACGTTGATTAGCAAATGCTTAGTAAATACCTAGTATAATATTTTGATAATTTCGGATAATTCTGACTATTACTGACACATAGGACAGTGCGGCTACCGTAGCCTAGCTCGCGCAATGAATCCCGAGTCCATCCTGGGGTCCATACTACGAGGAAGTTTTGTTAGATAGGTATATTTTGAAACAAGTGTCTAAATCAACTTTATGAAAGACCTACAATATATCGATAGCACAAATTGTGCAACTACTATAGCTGCCGAGACCACAACGAGTCCGTCATCCCAACCTAGGCCCGCTTTCGTCAATTTTCTGCAGTAAAGGCGCAACCCAACTGAAAGAAGGCTTATGGCGAAGAGGAAGCAACAGATATTGTATACGAATACTGGCATAGTGAGCATCTTCAACCTCGGGCGGCAATCTCAGACATTTCGTGAGAGAAGGCTTGGTGTCTTGTGCTGTAGTCTATAGATACCGGTAGAGTTACTAAGATCTTTTTTTAGAATCGAGACATAGAGTTTACGAATGGTTGAGGATTTTATTTCTGGCAGTTTGATTGTTTGTAATAGACTTCGTAACAAACAAATTCTAGTCATGATCTCGTCATAATGGGTGGTACTTCTCTAAGTTTGGATGATTGAACTAATCAAACAACAATACGCGACGTGCTCCTGACCATCTTGATTAAGCGAAAATAGGACATATCAGACGAATGGGAGGGCCATCGAATCACTCAATTAGTAACTAAAATGGAATACACGTCTCATCCTGAGTATTGGATACTATTCCATGTTGGTTCACTCGTCCACACAACCTGTTCTGCCAATAATTTATGGTTTTCTGACGAAGTGTCAAAAGGAGTGTCATTATTAGCGATATTTTCTACTTACCTACCTATTCATCGCTATCACAAGATGAAAAATAAATTCCCGGGTTAACGAATTACCTATGTTTAGTCTTGCCTAAGTACAAATTTCCTCATTTATAGTGAGTTCCAAAGCAACAACCTTTTCTTTTTCCGTCTGTATCGACACCTTAATAACTACTGCCTTTGAATGTTAAGACATGAGATAGTCTTAAAGTCATAGATGACTCAAGCGAGAAACCTTCTTACCACACTTTAACTCTTAGAAACTCGGCGCAATATATCTAATACGGTGACTTGGTCGACATGCATCTTTACTCCTCGCTTGAGACACCCTCACCTAATGTTAATTACGTAAAGCGCTTATTTACGCCCCTGAGGTGTATATACCGTCACGGAACGTTGATTGAGGGTCGCGTATGAGTATTCATATGAGGTGAAAGTCATCTCGCAGCAAAACCACACTCTGAGTATCACATCTTACGTATATTTCATTGCCGAATACGGTTCCAAGGATATGAATCATTGGCTTAATACGTCGTACCTACTTACCTGGTACTAGTGAAAAATTGTATGAGTTCATGCGTGCCACATACTAGTTTCCGAGGCACATGACTTAGCTCCGGATTATTTCATTAGCAGCTGGCGTCTTATAAGATGTTTTTGAGACATTCAAAGCTAAAAGATGTCATGCGTATTTACATTGGTGGAGTTTCTAAACAACATGCTACCCAAATCCACAAAAAGCGTGACCAAGACTATTTCTCGAGTGCTACGTCTTGGCATTCCGGTTTCTTGATTGACTGGTGCTTGCAGAGCCCCGCTAACGTAACATACGAGATGAAAGGATATGGGCGATGTCGAAGCTCGACTTTAGCCGTCTCTGTAGCCGCCATAGGTAGCTCTCACAACGGTACTACTAAAACTGAGGTATTGGCAGACCTGTAGAACCACACCAGTAAAGTACCAAGAATAGTTTGTCAAAGACACCAAAGCCCTTAGCGTAGCATCGCCCTTAATCTCTCGAAGGAGAAACTAAAGCGGGCGTGGACCCGACCCCATCCAGTCACCCGCCCGCATGCAGGTGAGGCGCGAGCCGTCTTTGGCGCGCTTCGTCGGACTCGGGTCTCGAACTCGAACTTCGTATTGATTGCAATCAATGCCGGCGGGAGATCTCACCCCAGCAATCCGGATATCCATATTGCCCTCCCCACCGCGGGATCGAGTTCTACCCCTGGCCCTCCTGTCCTTATATGAACGAGCATGCTCGCAGCAGCTGCAGGAGGACGTCGTGCATTCAATCGATTGCATGTCGATCCCGCTTGCGAAGCTCAGTCTAGACGCATTCGACTATTGAAACTTTTTTAAGATGCGTTCGCTTCAAGTAGCACTTTTCGCGGCACTTTCGCCGCTAGCGAGTGCAAGTTTGCAGGTTGTGCCTGGGGGCACCTGGACAGCAGTGGGTTACCCTCCTTACGCAGCTAGCTTAGTCATCAACTGTCACCTACCGAACGGGCTTAAGTCCGACGGAGCTTACCCGGCAATAGCCCCTATTCCCCCAACCCCTGTTCCTCGCCCCCCTTTCTACCCCAACACCACCCCCTAATCTAACCAATCCCATACATCACCGCTGACGCCCCCACGTTACTAGTCTAACGGCGAACATCTGCAAGCCCACGGAGCAGGCGTGATCCAGGTAGACGATCTGTACTACCTGATCGGCGAGGACAAGACCAACGGCAGCGCCTTCCAGAACGTGAACTGCTACTCCTCGCCCGACCTCGTGGAATGGACGTACGTCGGGGCGCTCCTGAGCCGCACCAGCTCCGGCGATCTCGGTCCCAACCGTGTCGTGGAGCGCCCTAAAGTGTTGTACAATGCATCGACGAAGAAGTACGTGCTGTACATGCACATCGACAGCTCGTCCTACGGAGAAGCCAAAGTCGGTGTCGCGACGGGCGACACCGTGTGCGGAAAGTACGACTACGTGGGCTCCTTCCAGCCGCTGAGCCACCAGTCCCGGGATATGGGGCTCTTCCAAGACGACGATGGCACGGGGTACCTGCTAACCGAGGACCGACAAAACGGCCTACGTATCGACAAGCTCTCCGCGGACTACCTGACCGTAGACTCCGCCACCTACCTCTGGAGCGACAGCATCGAGGCCCCAGCCCTGCTAAAGCAAGACGGCGTGTACTACATGTTCGGCTCTCACCTAACGGGCTGGGACCCGAACGATAACGTATATAGCACATCGACCTCCCTCACCTCCGGCTGGTCAGCCTGGAAGACATTTGCGGACACAGGGAGCAAGACGTACACCTCGCAGACGAACTACGTGCTCCCCGTTGGCCCGAACGCAGCCATCTACCTCGGCGACCGTTGGGTAAGCAGCAACCTGATGGCCTCGACCTACGTGTGGCTTCCCCTGACTATCTCCGGGACCACGGTCACGATGGCAAACGCGGAATCATGGGTCCCGAATCTGAACACTACATCCGCATCCGCCAGCGTCACTAAACCCGCAGAGAGCGCGTATGAAGGCGAAGCCGCGACTTACGGCGGAGCAGCCCGCGACGTATCGTGTAGTGCGTGCTCGGGCGGCACGGCGGCGGGTTACGTAGGAGGATCTGACGCGGGCACCGTGACGTTTAGTGGTGTGAAGAGCGACGCGGCGGCGCGGACAACGGTGCGAGTGCGGTATGTAAATGGCGATAGCTCTCCGCGATACGCGAATGTCCGCGTAAACGGGGGTGCGGCGCAGAAGCTGGCGTTTTTGCCGACTGGAAGTAGCGTGTCGAGCAGCACCTTGAATGTGGATTTGAAGTCTGGAAGCGATAATGAGATTGTCTTCGAGGCTGTAGGAAGTGGCTGGGGTCCTGATATCGATAGGCTGCTGGTCCCCGTTTCCTGAGCCTTTGCGTTGTACCTGGTGAAAGATTAAGAGGCTGAAATACGATGAATTTGTTCTTACATGAATAGTAATGAAAGAATGCCTGCGAAAGACACCACCACAATACCTGCCGTCTTGATCAGTATTGTTGCCACTTCCTTGCAAGTCACAATTAAACAATGCAAGACAGTTTCGATACCCGCCGGCTTCCCCTATCAGCCAAACTTGACGTTAAGGCTCTCTTGATTCATATATGTATACCTCCTGCACTAAATGCTACATGACTTTCCCCCATTCCCTGCACAGAAGCTCGAGGAAAATGAAGACTTCTGAAATAGCATGACAAAGCCGCCGGACCAGCCGAAGTAATAACAGCCAAGTAATAGACTAACGGGAAAACCCTCCAGCTGGATACCCATTCAGACCCTCTCGCCTTTCGACGAACATTCGACAACCTAGATATAAACGCCCTTCATCACTTCCCCTTACTAGACGCCAATGAAACTGTATCGTCAGAATCACGAGGCCCTTCTGCCGTCCCTTACAATCCCCAAAGCAAAAGCCAATACGCGTCATTTTGGCAACACCAATTGGCTAGACCACCTAACAACATGCGCAACACGAAGCGGATTTGGGAAAATAGTATATGCAATAGTAGTGGTGGCAAACGTCCCCAAAAATGGTAATTCGTATACGAGGCCATGAAACCCCAATTCGAGGTCGCCTGTCTAACTTATTGAATGATGTAATCGATTCCAGTATAGCAAGGCTGGCCATTTCCTTATCGTCATAAATGGCTCCACCGGTATTAGGTCTTGTGTAATTGGTGCCGAGAGCACCGGATAGTGCGCAGCCAAAAAGCACCGAAGGACGCAAATTTCATCTGAAATGAGTGTAACACTCTGGTATAGCAAAAGAAAATGGTATCAAGTCGTAATCAGCCGTGAACGCCGTGCAAGGTCCTCGAAACAAACGTGGTACAAGTTGCTGCTTGGTAAATAATTTCCTAAATGATGGTCGCTTCGGATCACCAGCCTTTCTTTCGGGCAAAGCGCTTGTTTAACAAGGCCAATACCTTCGTGACGTTGAACTGTACATATTCAAGGTCAAGGTCGTCTTGGTTATCCTTCTGCATTTCTAGTAGATCGTCGAGCTTGAGATCGAGCTCTAGCAGCCCACGGTTCCGCCCTATACACAAATTAGCCTGGGCAAGGATATTCTGAAACGGGTTCTGCGAAACTTACCCTTATAATGCAGTGAAATCACGAAAGTTCCCGGCAAAGGACTGGTGAAATTAAAGTAGATGTTGGCCCTTCTGTTATCAGGGACATTGCTCTTCTGAATGACACCCTCCTTTTCCAGTTGCTGGTGGGTAAATTTGTACGGGCCAAGAACTTGTTGTTTCTGTTGTTTCCGCCTCGTGCCTTCAGACTGGCTTCGCACGTTGTGGAGATAACTCTTGTACGTCTCTAATTGGCCGACGAGATACGAGTTGTGGTCCCTGATTGTCTTATATACCTCTTCGAGCTTAGCGGTCTCCGCAATGACTCCATCTTTCAAAGAACCCAAATGTTGCAACTCTTGTTCGACTTCGTCCCTCAGGAGACTAAATTGGTCGGACTTATCGATGACTTTCATCTCCTGGAGTTGGCTAAGCAATTCCATGGCTCGGATGCCTTTTCGAACCATGACTGCGTCATTTCTCGATGTAGCCGCAGCATCGGCAATTCTCTCTAGACGTAACGGGCGTCGAGCAACCGAACTGTTCGCGGGGATTGATCGCATTACCTGTACGAAGATGGATTTGGCCTCCATGAAGTAGACTTCTTCCTGGGTAATATCTAGAGCTGCTGTTAAATCATCAATGGCGGTCTCCCATCGACTAAATAAGGGAAGATTGATAGCTCTGTTTTCTTTCCGAGGAACTTGCGCAGGTGCATGCCCCAGCTCGTTTATGATTTGAGACAAGTGAGCGGTCTCGTCCTTACAAAGTTCCGCGCTATGCTTCTCAATCAGTGCATGCATGGCGTATATCTCATTGAGCGTGATAGAAAGTTCGAGGTCCTTCTTGGAAAGCGCGACGTAGTTGTCCATCTCGAGACTCTCGTAGAAATCCTGAACCTCGCAAAGGTCAAGCATAAACTTGTTGACACGGTCCTTATTCTGTTGGATAAACGGCTGTAACTTGGCCATGTATGGTTCTTTGGCATACGATGGTTTGTTAGCCAGATTCTGCAACATCTTCGCGACGAGTGTAAGTGTACGCCGGGGTCTTTCAGAAGGCACGCCGTCGATGAGCATATACGATTTGGGCGTGACGATGGCGGGATTAATAAAACGAAGGAAGAAGAAGCCGCCAATCAGGGTGCAGATGACCTGGTCATTCGCGTCGGGGTACTTTCGCTTCGTCAAACTTCGAATCTGCTTGCATATCCATCGAATACCATACGGAGCCTCCTCGAGTCCCTCAATAATCGTGGTTAAGAAACCGTTGGCAATTTCCGTTAACATTGTCAAACGAGGCTCGATGATAGCCTGCACTTGAGGATTTTCGGCGGCCTGCTCTCCCGTGATGCCCCTAGGAAGACTAGGTGGCAGACTACCGGTATCCTCCTCTATTTGCTGGCACATGCGCTCGTAAACTTTCAAGGGATTGATCTCGAGGTCGAGGTCCGTCAATTCGATCAAGCTGTTGATTCTTTGTGCCAGGACTGTTCGCAAGAAGCTCTGCCCGGGTCCACGTCTAGTGTAGGTAGTCATCATACGAGAAACCGGCGTGTTTGCTCGGAGAAGGGAAGAATATTCCGGTGTCGTATCGAATTGATAGGTTAGGACGGACTAAATAAAGTTAACAAAGCCTCCGTTGTATATTAATGGAAGAAACCATACTTGAAACATAGTCAAGAGCAGATGCTCTTCACGACTTTCATATTGATTACCGTAAATAGTGAACATAACGGTCTGCAGCAGGGAGTCAATCTCAGACATGGACACTAGCCTACAGAGGTGGGCGATGTGTCTAGGTTCGGACTGCAACAGGAACAGAAGATTGCCATATTTCTGTGTCTTGTCATCGTTGGGAAACGCGCCCTCCAACAGATCGGTCGCGTCTTCGAGATGGCTCGCAACTTCGTTTTGCTAATGATCGGGTTAATTATATATGGCAGGTAGGTAGGAAAGCCAACAAACCTCTTCTAGAGCCATCCGGTTTTGAATTAATAGAGCGATTCGGGAATCGAGATATCGAACGTCTTTTTCAAGGACGAAGTTCTTCTTTGATTGTGAGGAGATTTTGGATTTTAACTCGCGCAATACCTTCTGGGCTGTAGTTCACCGCCTAATTAGCCCCTTTCCATCCTACAATAAGGTCCGTCCATAGTGAACTCCTTACCTTTTGCCAAGTCATCTTCTATTTCGAGATCCGATTCGTTCGCTGACATAGAAAGGTACAAAGCCGACATCGAGTATCGCTTAGACTGGCGCGCAGAGCGCGAGCCCTCGTAGGAAGACATGGTGTTCTGGCGAGAAATCGGTTGGAATGAGGAAGACGAGGCTGTCGATGCCCTAGAAGGTGTTTGTAACATGACTGACATGTTTCGAGTGTGGTTTACTATATCTATTCGTACCGTGGTTCCAACAGTGGCTCGTGTGGCTCGTTGGATTTGTTAACAGCACTAGAATAGCGAGTTAAGCGCGAGGACGAATTACGATCATTACAAAACCAAGACAATCTTGTATTGCGCAATTGAATTGACCCGTATCGAACCGAAATCGCCTAGTGTATGTGGTCTATCGAGTCTCGGCTGGGTAATTATATATTTCACATGAAGCGATGACAAAAGAAGTCGGGGTAGTAAAAAGAGGAAATCGTCTCGTCGGCTGGCGTCGTGCAGGTTCGTAACGGGTAGATGTATATTATCGATGTATATCCGAATTGATTTGTTTTCGAATCGGATTCAATTGAGGTCGGCACCACGGGCCAGCGAGCGCCAGTGTCGACGTGGGTTAAACCGGAAAGGTTTAGATCCGTCGATTGCTGAATGAGGTTTGTCTGACTCGGAATCTACCCGCAAGGGAGACAAAAGGCGTTTTTGGGAGGTGGTGTTTTAATCGGTCAACAGAGTGGGCACAGGGTGGAAATACGTTTAATTAGTAGCCGTGAATCTGTCGCGACTAAAGATCAAACACCGGATAGTCTGTGACCAATTACGCAGGATCCGATCGTGTCTTGTTTTTTATTTTCGATTATCGTTAATGTTCGCTCGGGCTGTAAATGAAGGTTGGACGGTTGGACAACATAAGGCCGCCTAGGCGGGCGACGAGAGGGCTGCGCTTCGTTGCGCTGCGACAGAAGTAGCCGCAGAATTGGTGGCAGATGAATGGGAAATTGGTAGAGAATTAAGTCTAAGTCGCACACACGGATATGGAAACTTTGTCAAGACATAAGACCCCCAAAAAGAGCAAGAGAGGCACAATAGGTCGTGCTAAGAGGTTGCACGAGAATTGATTGGAAATCGGCTTAATTGACTAAGACGAAGAAGGCGAAGGCAGAGGCAGAGACGAGAGGGGTTCGGCGCTCTTGAAGATTTAGATTGCGGACTGGACCTCAAAACTGCGACAGGGCGCAAGGCTTGTGTGTGTTCGGTCGGGGGGTATAGATTATTGGGTATGGGTTCTCTAGTATGGGTATGGGTGTGTGATGTGTGAGATGCGGGTGTGGGTGTGTATTGTGTAGTTTGGGTGTGGTGTACTAGAAAGGGGAGGGAAAGACAGAAAAAAAAAGATGAGTCTTTAGATATTTTGCGGGATGCTAGGATGAAGGAGTTTGGCCTGAATAGTAGTAGCGTAGAACTGTATCGACGAAGTTTGTGGTAGGTGAATTAAGTGCTTGAGTGCTGCAGCGGCAGCAGCAGCACTGAATGTGTGCAGCGTTGTAGCAGCGTTGTAGCACCGTAGTAGCGACGTAGCGATTTGGATGTAGCTAAGTCAAGGTACGTCTAGGTAGCAGTAGGTGCCACCGTGATAGAAAAAAAATGATATGTACTGCGTACTATGCCTGTATGCTACTACAGATAAAATCAAATCCGGTTGGATACTCGGCTGTATGTACAAAAACAGAATAGATGCTTCAACGCTATTGATTAAACCGGAAGCGAGTCGACGAAGTATGGGGTCATTAGTTGAATAACGATATAATTGCCGTAAAGAGGCGGCTGTTGTTAAGATGTCAAGTCAAGATACAAGATATAGTTCTGAAAGTAGTATCGTCACCAAGGAGATATGTAAGAGTTCCTGACTGTGTTGTATAGGAATTCACCAATTATTCAATGTGCAATGATTAATGACATAGGGAATAGGTAGAAATGAATTCCAATAAATTGAATTATGAAAACTGAATTGAGAGAAAAAAAAACACCCAAATAAGCAAAAAAAGAAGCAATTACCAATTCGGAATCAAAGGAACAGGAAAGGGATGACTGCTGTCAATCTATTCGTCATAATCCACGTAAGAAAGAAATGGGAAAGAAAATGGGACGAGATGCAAGTCAGGAAAACAGGGTAAGGTAAAGTTGTAAAAGTCGACCTGTCCCTTTTTTTCTTATTTCACTTTTATTCCATCTCCCTTCTTTTCTTCTCTTGGCCAATGAAGGTCATCAATTATTGAGATGATGGTGTGTACCGTACCGTATGTGCGCATATCAATGGTGTCAATGGTTGATGGTTAATGGTCAATGCCAGTAAGTGCCGGGGTCTTGGATTGGCGGTCTAGCCGTCACATAGTCACAGTAGGTGGTCATAGTAACAAAAAAAAAATGTTATTTTATTATTGCGTGGTAGTTTATTTGATGGATGTTAAGAACTGGAGCTTCAGACTGATGTTCTTGTTCTCCAAATCTCTTACGGGAGGAACTTCCTAAGGTTCAAGGGCCAAGGTTGGCGGTCATGGTTGATGTACACACTAAAAGATTTGAGTGGGAATAGAAGGTGGGGGATCGGAACAGTTACATTTTAGCGTGCCTTTTTCATCGTCTTTTTCATCGTTTATCGTAAGTCGTTTTCGCTTAAACTACATCGAGTAATATACTCCGCGCTTGTAAAGGTTCCTGTATGCACTAGCATGTACATATGTATGTAATTTGAATGTACAAATGTTAAAAATGACAAGTGTACACGAGCTCGTCGCTCTTTACCAGTAACCTTGTTCATAACATCTCTGATAATGAAGCCATATAGTCCTAGCAGCGTCCTATATGCCTTGGAAGCGACCGATGATAGATCATGATGCGATCCTGACATTTTCTCGAAACCGCGTAGAAGAACCAGCCACCTCCATTGTCAATCCGTCTGGACCGCCTAGGACCACCGACGCCCACTGTCGTCACATGCGGATTGCAAGAGCCGCAGTTCCTGGCATACGAGAGCTGGGATGCCATGTCAATTGGATGGGGGACGTCTGTGTTATTGTACATACTGAGTAAGGTTGTGCAGCGGGTGTGCGTGGCTTGTGCGGGTCGCCATTGGCAGCTTAAGTAAGGAGCGCATTTATTTCATGAAACACCTCGTGATGATCGACAAAGCTCTTAAGCACAGGATTGATATGTATGAAACATAAAGCAAGGTCCAAATGAAGAAGCATAAGAACCACGAGATTTATGAAAGCCACGAGCGTCATGGAATAGAGCAGAAGTATGAGAACCATGAGAAGCAAGATAAGTCCGATAGATGCCAGAATGAACTTTTAACAACTCGGCCTCACCGAAAGTTGTTTACCTGCCTACATACAGTAACAGTAGATGATGCATACTTTACGTACCTAGCATATATGAACTATTAGCGAGGTCAAAATGGGTGAACCGAGACTTTTGTTTCTTTGCGCTTCCGAAACTGAAATAAATGGTATGATGGAATAATTACCTAGCCAGTAAATAAATGAAAGGTTCATACTGTGCTAAGTTTCAAGAATAAGATCCATACATCCATACATCCATACACAGGTAGTACAGCTGAAGAGAACCATTACTATGCTTAGACTAGTGTTCTTCGGAAATCGTTAGGCTAAGTCTAAAAAAGTAAGCCCTGCGAACTTCCCTCTTATCATTCTCCAGTCATTCTCCAGTTATCCAGGAACCACCCTAATCCTTCAGCCAATAAAGGCTTTGTCTGACAGGGGGGAGTCAGGGGTAGGAGGGAACTAAGAGGGGACCCACGACCGAGCATTACCGGCGCAAGTGGAAGTCTCCGAGTACAAGACCCAAAGTCTCCAAAATATTATTTTTATTCTTCTCCTTCTCAAAATGTTCATCGTTACTTGGCGTCTATATGTACAGTAACTCAAAATCTGCAAGTTATCGAGATAATGCGCCTCGTCAAGCGAACACGCAGCGCGTACGAAAATAAATATCATATATTACCAAAAAAGCTGTTCTAGAAGAGTCAAAGAGTCTCTGCTCGAAACGAATTTCCCGTCTCTGTACGAATCAGATTCAGACATTCGATTAGAAATATGCCGTGCATGAGGTGGCGAGAGAATGCAGGATCTCAAGCGAGTAGGAGAGTTGCATTTTCCAATTTTCCATCTTGAAAACAAGGCCGCCTGCAGCTGTCTCTTGTTTTGTTTCAACCCAATTCGTATCCTTATTTTCATTTGTCATTAGACGGGCGCTTAGAGACGTCACAGAAGTCGAGTACAAGACCATGACACACGACTGGAAGGCATTAGGAAAGGAGAAACGTGTTGTGTTCAGCCAACATCCGCTTGATGGATTATGGGCTGATGAAACACTTACTCTCACTCACCACCCTCCTTCAACAGTAGTGCTCTACTGCGTTATATTATTACTATCAACTCATGATTTGCAGTGGGTATGTGGCCTTGCGGAACTGCGGGATAGTGTCGAATCGAATCTTGCTTCCACCGCCACCGTATTTCATACGCAAGCCCGTTACCCATCGTCATGCAATAACAAGCATCGCCCGAAGATCTCGCCCGACAGTAGCTACGGTGGCTTTCAACCCCGATACTCTACTCTACACACGGCTACATGACGCATCCATACCACGTCCGGAAAAGTCAAGAAGAGCCTATCTCAGCCAAGCTTATGTACCTAGCAACCTAGAATTACTTAACCCAGGTTCGCAGTCAGCCATTCCGCGCCAACATGGATCGTTTTTGCGGGGTTGAACTTCATACCCGCGCTATTAACTACTAGGTCGCGGGCTTATGAGACATCTGACTTAGTTCTGACTTAGTTCTGACTTATTCAGCTTCATGCTACTAACTTTGATATTGAATTGATCAAATATCACATCGAATCATTCAAATGCGGCTAACAAATCAAACACGTGGAAATCTATTTCTATGTGATGATCTAGGTTTGTGCCAAGTCGAAGTCCAGAATCAGGCTCGACGAGGACCGAGCGTCAAGCTTGTCAGGCTGTCAAATCATTTTTAACCGTACGTTCGCTTGCCCCGTCCCAAATTTGCGTTGCAATCGGTTGCCGGACCCACGATCATCTGAAAGGAGGGACGATCAAGTTCGTGATAAGCGACAAGGATTTATGCCGCCAATCGCAAGTTACACCAAAATAGTTTGTTGTTCACATAATCACTTCTCTCACATGATGAAGTTCCGCTGTGGGCGATACGTACATACAGATGTCTAATGTAAGATATCGTCATTTCTCTTTCCGCTTCCGTTCAAGGCTAGAGACTAGACATGCTATTACCAGTTTATCAATTCCTGAATCCTGATTCTTTTCAGCTCGAGCAATCTAATCTGCCAATCTACTTCGACCCAGCCACTAAAGGGACAAGTTGGCCCAGCAGTCCAGCAAAGCTCGCGCCAAGAATCCAGACTGCTCGCCGCCGCGTAAACCTCGCGTTGAGATCTGTAAGATGAAGTTTCGCAAAGCAGATGTTCATGGAAATAGTCCAAGCGTGCTTATTTAGCGTCCCAATATCCGGTACTTCTGGGGTTTCGGAGTATTTTAGAATTACAACCCGTCTTCTGCTGCTATCGCCACCCAAGCTATGCCTGTTATCAGCTAGCCCAGCGAATCTGACAGGCAGGGCTGCATGCGCTTTAGTGCTGTGCTTCACTACCTGCCGACGCAGGAACGGCACCCGGAAAGCAAATCGCATCTTCAATGCGTACCCGACGGTCCCGATACCAGCTCGTCGGGGCGAAGATTACCAACCTCTAGGCATTCACACAAATAGTCCCGTGCTCCCTCAATTTGTGATGACTGCAGGAATCTCGAAACATCGTCCCAATCCCCCTGGTTCCTTACAGGAATCCTAGGAATACCCGCCCATCTAGTGCTTGCATGTGCAACCGTAACACGAAGGAATCAGTCGTGCATATGCCAGACCTGCCGTTCAAAACAACAGATTTGAATCACGCATGATTGTTCAACAATTGTGACGTAGTGACACCCGTCCAGCCCACCGTCCACAAGCTCTCCACCGCTATTCCGGGGACGGGCAGGTCTGATATGATATCGGTTTCAGATGTCATCACTCGACAATCTCGTACTCGCTGTGTACACCAGCAGCCTGGCCTAAGTACATACACTTACACACGTATATGCGTGCCTAGGACACAAGTGCACCAGTACGATCTATAGGTACTTATGTGGGCCTGTCTACAGGTTCTTCATCTGCCCTTTCAGCTCCAAATATCTCTTAATTCATATCATTAGGCGATCCGCATTAAGATACATTAACATACCTGCCCAATCTGTCAATAAATAAAAACCTCAGCTACCATCGACCCCATCCGGGTCCGGGCGTCTCGCGCCATTTATCTCGGCGACCTCCATAAATTCCATAAATAGGAATTCCGGCAGATGCGGTGTCCCCCCATATAACTCATATCGTTAAATCAGATTAAGCCCTCATTTTCCAGTGCCGCGTCCTCGGGATCCCGTCCCTTCGTACGCTAGCAGATGTGATGTGATAGGGCGACGTCATTGGTAAGAGGCCACCACCCAGAGGCGTTACGCGGCACGCACGGTAGACTGTGCGCGCGAGGGCTTCCCCGGGGACCCGGCATTGGGTCGGTGGCTGTTGCGCTGGTCTAACCGAAAGGAGAACTTCAGCCTCTCACGAGAGACAGTTCTTCCCAGCTCACATTTTCTGCGCAGGGATCACCCGTTCGTGCAACTATTGCCGACGAAGCCCGATGGTGGGCGCCACCGGCGATAATCCCTAGTCATCGGAAACATACTCGACAGATTGCTCCAGGACGGACCTCGCGGAGACGGCATAGTCACCCACTCCGACCTACACAGCGAATCTTACCCTACTATCTTTTGCCTTCCATTCGCAAAACTTCCAACTTGTTCAAATTTCTAAATACTCGTAAGTCAACTTATGCAAGTTCCCAAGGTTGTAGTCAGTGATCACACCTAAGCCACGTTTCATATCAACGTATCACTCCATCACAATTCGCTAGGTTAAACAATTGTACCGAACGTGATAGGCTCAAGTTAACTAAGAAAATAAAAGTGTTTTCAGTTTCTTCCAAAAATCATATAGGTCGCTTGACAGTAATAACAGATGCCACCGAGTATCGTAAGTTTGCACAATATTAATCAACCCCTAACATAAAGAACGTCATTCCGATAAACTACAAATGCGATACTAGATCAGACCTTTTGTATTTACTACTATTCTTCACCAATTGAAACTATGACTAAAAAAATAACGCTTTTTCGTAGCGACCTCCAAACCACCTTCTCCTATGAAATACATACCTAAAACCAAGGCCCCTTTATCTGTTCTGCCTTGTGAGCCAATGCTAGTAAATACACCCATGGGTCTCTATTACCCATGAGAAGCCGGAATAACCCCTTTAGACCACTACAGAGAGGTAGCGCTAGCAAGAGCTCCAGTTACCATCCCTTGCGGGTGAAGATTTTGCCATCAAAATACCGTAGTGTCATAGTAGAAGGACCAGAGATGAACTTCAGGAGTAAAACGCCAATCTAAAGATCATATCGTCGAATTGAGGAACGTTGAAATATGTATTTCAGAAAGTAAACCGGCAGCCATAGTTCAAATCGCCATGCGATGAACATCGTTGAGAAGATACTAGCCCATACGATTTTGACAACAAAGTTGAGCATAGTAATGGTAAGCTGGGGATATGAAATATACGAGTCATACTCCTAGTCTGTAGGTCCCCAAGTCTTTGTAGATACCTACTAGGTAGTCTAGGGGCTACGTGCCGCAGTATACAAGCATAGGTATCGTACCCTCCTACATTTTGGTAAAGAGCTCTACTAGTTCAAGGAATACCAATAGTGATTCATGACGCTGAACTCTCGGATCCAAGTCCACTAGACCACCGTTTCTGTGCCGCCCTAATCAAAGCCACCAACAGACTTCCTAGAACCATTTAGGGCTTCTCGTAGGCTGATCCTTGATCTTACTCGTCGACTACCTAGCCCCAATAGAATTCGTGGATAAAAGCCCTCTGCTAGTTCATGTATCTGATACCTAGGTAAGCACCATGTACTATCTCTAGATATCTTTCCAGGGGGCCTGCCGGCTTATGAACTAAGTAGCTTCGCGTATTGAGTGATTATCATTTCTATCATCTAAAACAGTAGTCGGAAAAGGAGCGTGATCTTTCCCTCTTGAATGACCCTCCTCTCAGACACTCATTACTCCCGAGAATAGGAAATAGGTTGAAATTCACTTCCCAGCCTTGGACATGGATTCCTTTCATCTACCCGGCTTCCCTGATAGGTTCTCTCCGTTTGATGTTTTTCTTTGCTTTGATAAATGGCCCGCTGGGCGATGTGTGGGTTTTTGTTCTGGAGTCGATGCAGCTTTGGCGTAAGACAGATCCCGAAAGTCCATTCCAGGATTTTCCTGATGAGAATCCAGGCGACGGCCACTTGGTGGAACTAGTGAGGGAAACTGCTCCTCGGAGAATCTGTACCAGGTTCGTTCGATATTCTCTTTTGTTTGAGGTGAATAGCTGACTTGACAACTTTTGTATATCCTCTGTTGTAAAGAGGCTGCCTGAGCGTATGATTGGTGATTGTAATCAGGCCGTAGATCCTGTGAATCGATATCCAGGTGGCGAGCCTCTGGTGAAGGCAACGGGGGGAACTGCTCCTCCGAGAATCCGTACCATCGCTTTGCCTCCTTAGCTAATTGATAATTTCGGTGCCTCCCAAGACCTTCCTCTGGAATACGAGAGACTAGTACTATCGCGTCGTTGAATTCAAACTCCTCTATGAGGTTGCCCGAACGCATTAGCCTATGAAATCTCCTTTTCCGAGATAGATACAACTTTATTGGAAGGTAGCACTTTTGGAATACTTGAGCTTCGCAATGCTCACCATCGACATCAATGTTCCTTATGTGATATATGTACAAATCTCCATCTTCTACGAATCGTGAGATTGTCACATATGTACGCTCCTCTCCGGGAAGAACGATGCCTGCGTAATTTTCGTGTGGTATAATTAAGGTAGGGAATGGATTTAACGAATTCCTGGAACTATGATAACCCATTGGCTGATAATACGTTAGTCTCACAATTCTATGGAGCTTTTATGGGGGTAGCTGAGTAGGTACACTTACCTTCAAATGTGGTTGTCATCAATGCAAAGTGATTAACCTACTTGTGGTCAAACATGAGTGTGGAACCTAATGTTTTGTTCGGCATATGTTGTTCAAGACAATGAATCTTTTCAAATGTTTCGTGCCGATTGAAAATATTATATAGGAATAGAGTCTCAAATTTGAATACTCACTCACAGTCTAAGTGCCGTATCAAAGTATTAGGTCTACTAGCAATAATAGCGTTTGGGTCTTTTAGATCATGCACTACCATGTCAGCTTAGGTAGTAATTATCATTTTCGATTGATTAATGTATTGATGTGATAATATACGGGAAAACCACGGTCGGTTTAACGTAAGGACAAAATCCTGAAAATAGGCCTCATGAAAATTTTTGTTGTCTGTCGATTGTTACTTCCGTGCACATCGTATGTCTTGGGTATTGGTGGAAATTGGAAGTGTGATTGGGCAATTTAAGACTACCCTATATCATGCGCCACTATCCCGAGCGCTATGCGGAATGGAATACCGAAATGAATCTTGCAACTGCAAGATAAAATAGGCCTCATGGACAAAGTGTCTCGCCTGAGAACTATCTTGTACAACGGTTAGGGAATCAGGCATTTCTGGAATAATGGGCCTCACGATATGTAGAATAGGCCTCACGGTAAGAAGGTTGGCCTACCTGAAAATAGGCCTCATGACTGTAACGTTGTGCTAGTAATCGAGGCCTAATTTCCACATTGGGATCTATCGCCCGAAGTTGTAGCTGGAAGCTGGAAGCGCTATACCCGTATTGCTCTACTGATGGATGGCCGTTGTCCACGTGGGATTTTCTTGACCGAACTTTCTTGTTTAGCGGGAATCAGAGGATTGAGTGCACATTTGTCTCGGTGGCGCCAGGCAACTGATGTGTTATATATAAATCCTTTTCTCAACAGCATAGATAAAACTTACAGCTCCAAAGCGACATCTCAATGATGTCGAGTCGAACACTGATATAAACGGCTCAGAGGAAACGCACTTTTCTTCCATATTAAATTTGCCTATTCCAGTTTATGTGTATATTCTTTGAACCGAAGGTCCCGGTCGTCAATTATTGATACAAAGCAACACAGCAAGTCGTGATGCTGTTAGTTGGTACGGAATAAAACCCGATCCTGATTGGTTGCACGCGGTCCTACATATTGCTAGGTTGCTAGGAACAGTGCTAGACTTTTAGTGATCGAGGAGATGTGCGTGTTCGCAGACGTTACAGGGCTCTTACTTTAGCACACGTTTTGAAGAGCTACCTAGGTATGCTGCGGTCTGGTATAAAGAGAGAGCATCGCTAATATCAAAGAGCGTTGAATTGTTGATATGAATTGAAACATATCTAGAGATTGAGAATATGTTGGATATTCACCAGGTCTAGGTACGCAATATGTTTCTATATAGCTAGCTAACTCGGTACAAAAGTTTTACCTAGGCGAGGTAGGTAGGTAACTACGAGAAAAAAGTGCTTTAGTTTTGTAAGTTAAGATAATGAATAACTTGTCGAAAGAGCGACGACGTTGACTAGAAGAGAATGGAAAATATACTTCTTCGAGTATCGTTCATCCCAGAATGATCGAAACGGCGATGGATGTTGAATCCGAATCCTTCTAGTAATGCACGTAGTGTGTTACACTATGTATCCACACAGGTAAGAATCAATAAAAGGTCAGTCAGTCTGAGGGGTAGAATACGAGGATAGCGGGGTTGGTTTAAGGGGTTTCTAGTTGCTGGAGACTGCCGAGGTTGCTGGGATTTCATCTTATGTTTTCACGCTCAGTCAATCACTACCCAGCCTTGGACGGCCGGCGCAGCCATAGAATCTTGCGCTACATTGCTTGACGTGCTCTAGATGTGTCGGTTTGTCGGTATGTTCTTCATCACATTTGCATCTGTAGGATGTGTGCTTTATCGGGTTTTCGCAGGATATCACATGGCGTTTGTGATTATCCTTACGGGGCTGCGCATGCCCGCAAATGCATCTGTATTTCGGACCATGAATAGAGTGTTTCGACTCTTTGTGTCGCTTTAAATCATTCTTCTTAGTGAAAGCTCTTCCACACTGCTCACATTGTGGACGTTTAGTACGCTTGGAGCTACTGACAATCCGAGACTCCTTAGTAGGGCTGAGTGGGGATGGGTAACCATCTTGATCCCCACCAACAAGTGACCAATCGATTATGGTCTCGAATGAGGAACTGTCGACGGTATGGTCGGAGCTGGGAGTCAAAGGGGATGGGAGAATATAATCTTCTGCCCCGCACCAACAGGTTTCGTCCGAGACATTGTCAAAAGCCGATAGCAAGGTCGTTTCCGGTCCGAATTGGGTGTGGGGTTGAGCTAGGGGCGGCCCGTAGGAGCTTAAGTGCCCATGGGAGTTGTAAAGGAACAATTGGTCGTCCCTGAGATATTCTGAACAATTACCAGCATTCCCCGGATTAACGCTGTCATCCAAGTGAGCTGTCTCCCTACAGGAGCCCGACTCATGGTATGACATGCTGTAGTCTCGGGATGTTGGTCTGACTAGAGCCTCCGTTATGGCATTACCGCCACAGGGGTAGTATACGCTGAACTTTCTGTAACAACAGCTTCCAGGTTATCCCTAGGCAGAGCGGGAATCTGCGTACAAGCAACAGTGAGAATGCAACCCCAGCTTAACATGATGCAACTGTGCCTATCACACAAGGAAGCCATAGGGATCATCAATCCTCACCTTATGATGAATAGTTTAAATTGATAGTGACAGAAAGGTAAACTGTAAGCACTTTTATTGGCGTTCAATGGTAATCGACGAATATGTCTAGGTAGCTAAGTGTGAGCGTATTGCACCCACCGAGCCAACAAACACACGCACACAAGTTGCAAGACAACTGGAGAACCCCTTATTTCTTTCCTAACTTGACGAGCTTTCTAGATTATTTTATACCTGCTCAGATGAGGCGCAAAATGAGGCCTAAAACTACTAATCCGTGCTAGTGTAAATGTCATTGCTTGGGTTGAAATGCGAAACGGCCTTCAAGATATCAGTTGTTCAAGGTCGGTTGAAAAGGGAGATCCAGTATCTATTGGCTGATTTTTGATGGAGGCCAATTTCCTTCTGCGTCGTTCCTGTACCGCATGCATGCCATGTTGTATCATATGCCATATAGCGTTACGGCAAGGTACCGATCCTTCCTAAAATTCTAAGCTGTAGCTGAGTAAAGAGATGGGCGAAGCCTTGTTTGGCTCACTGAATCACCCGTTTTGGAAAGAAAAGGGTGTGCGTATGCCGACTTACCTTCGTTCGCGACTCAGGCTACACACCATGAACTACCTAAGCTTCTCCAAACAAGAGTTTACATGCGTAGATTAATTAATTCGAAAAAGCTTAACGGCTACACGAATGGTTTAGATTAGGTATCTGAATGTCCGACACGAGCCTCGCGCTGTTTCTTTTAATTATATACCTGCAAATAATGTGCAGCGCGTGAAGTGTGCGTAGTCAGGGTCATGTTGCCCTAGGGTTTCGGCTCGATGATAAATCGTTAGAAGGCAACTGGACGCCTAAAGTTTGGTGAAGTGATGGGCTAGGGTACAACGTAGGGCCAATAATGATTTATCTAGTGAGACCGAGGGATCGGCAACAACTGGCTTCTGGAGCCAGTGTAATGACGGTGAGAATCGTAGCCTAGATGGGCCGGGCATCCGTGACGAGATAAAAACTACTATTAGCGACTTTCTAGAAAGTAAGACTCCATTTAATGTGCCGATTTCACTAGCTATCCCCTGTCTTGGCGTCTTACAACACGATCCTCAGCCGAGGTGTGCGTTACATTCAGCGCCTCAAATGGGTCATTCCCTTATCTATCATGACATTTCATATTGCAAGGATTATCTCCAATGTTCTTTGCTTGCTTACGTATAACAAAAGAGCCTCAATTGCGCGGACTAATTCCTATCTATGCTCGTAGCTGGCAATATCCGTCTTTGATACATCTATAAAACGAGGTTTAACTATTTTGACTTCCACTAGCCACTGATAGATCTTTTCAGAGCCATCCACAATGGAGACGGAATTTAGTATACCGATAATCTTACTAGACCACAAGAAAATCCTGCTAGGACCTTTAGCTTCTAGTCTTCGCATGATGGGAGACTTCTGACGACGCTGGGAAAGATTAGCTTCCGAGGCGGGAACTAGAAACATCACACAGTCCACCAAATAGAATTCATAGCACATAAATCCAAATAAGTTTTTGTTTCTTAAGTTTCATAAGGGTATAATACTGATTCTTTTGATAAGAACAAATCGTGGACATTTATCGGACGTCTGCAATTGAGGAAAGTAGAAACATGGATGTTATATGGTAATATTATTAAAGGGAATATTAAGACACTATAATATTTAGAAATAAATTAATTAGGTCGACTAGTAAATTCCTTTGTCACTGTCCTAGAAGGTCAGTACTAAGGTGCTCGGGTAGTCTATATGGTATGACGTGATATTTCCTAGCTCCTTTAAATTTTTTATGCTCCACGTTGAAATACGTATTTGAACACAGGGAGAACTTACCTATTAATCCTCATACAATATCTGATCCATCGATGCAGATCGAATACCATTGCCGATCCGCTCCGGTGCAATGATGTGGAATTTAACTCGGACCCGGTGTCCGACACCCCCATGTCCCGAAGCTAATCCATTATATTTAGTAGGATCAACTGCTTAAATAGATGCGTAGGAAGTCAAGTAAGAGCGTTCGCAATTTAGTCTAAACCGAAAAGGGGCACCTACATCACACTTAGCAAGTTATCCCTCACATTTCGGCGTCTTCCTCTCCAGGACATCTTTCACTTCGAGACTCCCATCGTCACCAGGGAACCAAGATTGATTTGTCTCCGTAGCTCCACTCTCCTCACTGTCACTCCTGGTTAGACCGCGCATTGCCACAGCCCTCTGGGGATCATGAGCGACGCGGCTGAGAGGGCTTGAAATGTCATGTCCGTCGTCAATAGGAGAAGTAGGAGAAGATGGGAGTATAGCTGAGTTGGCTGAGCGAGTAGAACTTGGTCGACGAATAGCTCCTCGCCTGCGGAGAGGTGCATCTGGCAGGGGAACTGCTGGGAATGCGGGACTCGGCAAGTCTTCATCGCCTTCATCGTCGTCATCTAAGAAAGGCCATCTTACATTGTCAGCAGTCAAACGGTTTTGAGGACGGTCTCCATGCTGAGTTGTGTTGGACTGGCCAAGTGCGCTAGTTGAGGGCGCTGCTATTGAGTTGCTGCGCCATATTGCACCTGGACGGTATGGAACGAATCGTTGGCCTTTTGAACCAGAAGTGCGCGATGTTCCCCGTCTGAGTGGTGTCTCCAAATTTCTAGGACCAAAACTAGAATTATACGAGTGAGATCGCGGAATCCTAGGCCTCGCCAGCATCGTTCCGTCTGTTAGCTGCTCAATCGTCTTATCCTCGTCGCTATCATAGCTTACGATGCTAGCGGGACTCACCGGTGTAAGCTTCTGGCGGATCTGGTTGTTTTGTTCTGCCATTGTGCTTTTTTCTTTAAAAATTCTTAGCTGAAGCGTTAGAATGTTTGGTATGTTGCTGTTATTGATTAATTGTTGTCTGAATTGAGGATGGTGAAGATGATAATGGAGACTGAATGAATGAAGATGATAATAAAAATGTCAATGGCTTCGAATTCTATACCAATATATATACGACACGAACAACTCACTGTCGTGGAACAACTGTATAGTAGACGAAAATGCTCGTGAGCTCAATGATATGTCTGGTAACAATGCATTTACTTACCTATCGTTTCGATACATGATTCAGTTGATCTACTCTAATAAGTTGTTGGCTTATGTTTTACCAACACGAGGAGTCATTTCTTCACAGTTACCAAGGATCCTCATTTATTATGACTGTTCGGTCCAGTTGTAATGTAACATCTCGCAGACGTATGAGGACTAATTCACAGCTACGGAACGCCTAAAGAGATGGATATCAGTTGATAATAGGTCGATACTAACACGACTGGGACCAATTTAGCAGATACTGTTTTTCGGTATAACTTTGGAATAGACGCAGTTTATGAGTATTTTTGTTGTATATTAAAAGGTTAAGTTACTAGGTATAGATGGTCGTTCGAGTAGTACGTTATATACACCCCGAGGCACATGACGTAGACTCACAGCCACCTGATATTCCAGCAATAGCCACTGAATAAATATGAGTAATTACCTCTGGACCTCATCATTATTAATAGCGTAGGAATACTGTTGGTGGCCCACCTACCTAGGTTGCTGTTACCTGACTTTATTAATGATTACCTAGGTACCTAGGTAATGAGCATACTTCCACATTTACATTTGCAATTATTCACTTGTGCCGCTGGACGTTCCTAAAGAAATTAGGTACTTAAAGGCAACATACTCATATTAGAGGTCAATTAATTTCTAAAAATCATTATTAAATATATATATGGGTGGATATTGCAAAACACTACTCACAAACTTTTGCCTCCTTGGGACTTTATACCGACTAATCTCTACTCCTTAATTTTCGGAGTATCTGAATATCCGCCTGCTAATATCCAATTGAACAGCAGGCCTTCAACCATGAGACATGTCCCTGAACGCCTTGCTAGTAAAATTACCTACTTCTTACCAATTTTGGATACCCTTGGGGTTATTTGCGTCCCTTCGGAAATTTCTGCGAATTTCTCTTCGCTCCCAGATCAGTGAAATCTCTAAGTTAAGGCGTTCTCTGACCTGTCTCCACTGCTTACACTTCATCACCAAGCTCCTATTTTTTGGCTCGGCCTGCATCTCTAGAATCGCCTCCGTGTGCTGTGCCTTAGCTTCCTCGTACTCTGCCTTCTTAGCATCTAGAACCTCCCATTCATTCTCTGTAAAGTCGAGAGTGTTATGTGGCTTATCAAAATTTAGTGATGCAATGCCCCCCTCTATATCATTCGTTTCTTTGTCTGGGGTCTTGTCTTTGGCCTTGTCTACGTCTAACTCTGAGGCAGATGTAGGATCAGGAAGTGCGAGTGGAATAGAAGGAAGTCGAGTGAGAGGTGCCTTCTTGTGCTTTGCACAATAGTCTAGAAAGTTCTCTACACGGCTTGTCGTTATCTCTTCTGGCTCGGGCTTATGACGTCCGGATGGTATTATGAGCTTCGGAAGCGACTGAGGTGTCGGGCGGGTTCCTTGAGGAGTTTCCATTTCGATTAAGTTACGTATGTCAAGACTCAAATATCGCGGCTTGGGTGTGATGATCGAGTTACAAAATCTCTTTGCGATCGAGATTTCCTTTGGACAACAATACGGGGTTGGCTCGTAATATATGGATTCTGAATAATATTGTATGTTTATTTCTCAAAGACAGAAAATAGGAACAACAAACCTACCCACCCGACAAAGCTTTAATAATAACTATTATTGTATTGAAAGTCTTTATTGATTGTTTAGTAAGTTATTTCATGTATTCCTCCCTTATTTGATAATGGGCTTTTTAAATGCTGGCTTAATTAAGTTCTCTTTGTCTTGACTATTATAGTACCTACTATGCCATGACCTAATAGGCTTTGCTATAATAGATATTTTCTTAAACCATCGAGCGGCTAGACGAATGGATGATAAATGCTATGATTTATCAAAGGTAAAGGCGCATTGCTCTAAGGGCCGGGCCGGTGGTGTGATATGCTTACCTAATATGGTTTTTTCTGCCTGAGCCAATCTTGATTACTTCATAGCTAGCTAACATAAGTATATTATGTTAGTCGATAGCATTTCAAGAATCTTAGGGCTGAAAGCGAAAATCTAGAATAGCACTTGGTCAAAACGACTAGTTTTCATTGAGATAAGGCCTACAGGTTACATCTATGAGAAACACCTTGGGGTCTAGGCTAGGTAGATATTTCTCCACCGTAAGAGCAGCGAGTGTTAATTAGCAATATATTGATCCAGGTGCCTAGACATCTTTATTCTAGCGAGTAAAGCCGATCCCTTTCCTGACACGTTGTATCGCACTTGCCAGAGTGGTCCATCCGTTCGGCTCGGAATAGATGGCGTAGGAATCGGGGGTGATCGCGGATGCAGTTGATTAAAGTGACTGGCTGAACACGGGGTAATTGAAGTCGATTCTCTCATGAATTGAGAGATCAGGTCTATGATGAGCACATTATAACATGAAAGACTACCAGGAATTCAGATTGTCACGACACTAGTCTCTCGTGTATCCAATGTTACGCATCGATATCTCCGAATCCATGGAATATTCCATTTAAATATTCTTGTACTTATATGTTTATTCCCCAGCTCTAAGCTTAACCTTTAGGATGGTTTACCTACTTAATTGAGAAAATCAAGATGACTTAAATCTTGTTGATAATTGGCTAAGTACTCTAGCGGTTTTGCCGAACTCTTCGTTCGAAAGCTCCTTACTGTGACAGGCCACTCGGCCGAAACAAAATTAGCTCACCTCAAAGATGCTGGGACTGAAATACTGGATCTTGACGGTTCGGTGTCTTCTGCTAATTTTGCGCCAAGATATTACATTTTTGGGATCTATCCCCAGGTGCAATTGATGTTGTCGTTTATGATGTCGGCTACATTTTGACTGGTGCTCTGAAGGAGCTCCAGTGAGTTCTTAGACTGTCAGATTTAATACGAGGGTGATAGATCGCTTAGAGGGTTTTAGCGTGATGAAAACCAACTTCTCTGAGCCTTCTTACATTGGCCAAGCAATACTGCCTAAGTTACGTGCGAAAGGGAAAGGTACGTTGCTCTACATGATTTTGCAAGCGGGGTGCTACGGCGATCCCGGCGTATCGGATACTGCGCTTTAAAACTTGCTCTTGAGGGTACGAGAACTTTGCATTTGAATTTAAATTGAATAGATAATTATGCTTGGCGTACTTCTTAAGAATGGCGGAATATCTGGCAAAGGAACTCGCATGAATCGCGCCTAGTATCAATATTTTAAACGTCAAGCCCGGCCATTTTGGAACGAGTGTATTTAGTAAGACCAGTTTTGCGCAGCTACGCAACCAGGCAGATTACGTACGGAGGACCCGTTACGCAGCTGAGCCCCAAAATATAGTGCTTATCCGCTAGAGCAATAGCGGGGGTCGCTGAGTTTTAGCGGTTTTCCCACGGCCTCCAGGGCTAGTACCCACACAAGAGTAACATCCATTCGCCGTTAGGAAAGCCCGGGCACGATTAGCCAAATTCAAATAATATCAAGTCTCTTAGAAGGGTAAGAAGGCTTAATTATTGGGGGAGGGAATAGCTTTGCAACTATGTTACACGATTTCTATCGCCAAGTACAGGAACACCTTAGGTACACCTAGTAGGTATGTCCCGGTCAGTATGTCTGAAAAGTTAACATCCATCTCTGCACCCTCCGCTCCAAAGTATTTCCAAAGGCCACTCTAATTTGAATTTCTTGCTCTTTTACTCCTCGTCACACGGGAATTTTCACCAGCGTCTACGCGCTTTCTAGTATTGGTATTGGATTCCTCAAGAACTTTTCCATCATTTGGAGTATCCGTTAACGACAGGCCGAGAAGCTCGCGCCTCTTGAAAAACTCCCATGCAAGTTGGAATACACGATTATTGCCCTTTCTAGGTCCATCTTGGCACAGAAACTTAGTTAGATCTTTGCGTTCGATGCCGTCTCCTAGCGCTAGGCGGAACTGGTCAAGCGTCCACTCCTTTTTGAACGCAAGCATCGCGATCATGGCTCTGATCTGGTCGCAGTCCCTATCAATATCCATTTCAGGATCCTTTAAATCTCGTTCCTCTAGAGTGAGTCTTTGTTCGTTTGGATCGACTACCGAACAAATGATTGGTCCTAGTCGGTCGTATGTACGTTTGCCAAAGCCTAGCTTAGGT
This sequence comes from Annulohypoxylon stygium, assembly GCA_003314315.1. Classification (NCBI taxonomy): domain Eukaryota; kingdom Fungi; phylum Ascomycota; class Sordariomycetes; order Xylariales; family Hypoxylaceae; genus Annulohypoxylon; species Annulohypoxylon stygium. Next base: position 94,194 of record QLPL01000025.1, read on the forward strand.
GTCAGGTCAACATCCAGATAAACGTCCTCTAGAGCCATCCCCTGTGCTATTACTCGTCTTCTTTCACTGTCAGTCCGGATGGGCCTATCACCAGCAACCAATGCTATTAATTCTTCAGTTGTCCTTGGCTGACGTTTTTTGACTAACTGAGTGACAAGGGCCGAGTATTCCTCGATTTGAGCAGGGCTAAGGTCGGCGAACACAGCTAGTCGGGCTCGTTCTCTCTGGTCCTCTTCAAGTTGGGTATTGATATAATCCATCAGGCGGTCTCTAACGTGGTGGTTGGGTACATCGATTAGCATATGATCGCGGCCAAGCCGGCCGCCAGAAACAAGTCCCGATGACATTTCAAACCCCCCCGATGTGTAATGCTTCCCACCTGAGATCGAATCCCCGAATACAATGGTTCCACGAGTCAATATCGCCGTCGATGGCTCCATGTTAGTTACCGATGCAAGGACATCGATCAACTCGGCATTCGACTTGATGAATCCCGGTGCCTGTGAACAAGTCAATAGCATCTTCTAAAAGAGAAACAGAATAAAGTGGTCATACTGCTCTAGATGCAGAGAAAGGTGTCTCGGGCTTCTCGCGTTTGGTCGGTTCGGTCCGTGGTGGGTATTTCTGATCGCGTGGTAATGCCGATATGACATCCTCATAAATTTGAATACAGCGGCTGATAGGGGCATGCTTTTTTATCCACTCTATAACCACTTCACGGAACCAGTGTAAAGAGATCTGATTATATTCTTTTTCTAAGTCAAGGTGCTGGTCTCGACCTCCCTGTGATCCTTCAAATCGACGCTCCTGGTAGTAGTTGACCGAGTCGTGCTTGAATTGATCCGTTTGATCATCTGATAGCACACGGTTCTCTTTGAGCTTTGCGACCAATTGGTCTTTGACCTTTGCCTAGTATTCAATGAGCCTCAGTTTCATGTGATGTCGGTCATGTAGGTAGTCATTCATACCTCTCGGGCTACGGAAGCTGACCACATATCGGTGACGTCATCGGATTGGGACATATTCACGAAAGTTTAGCTTCTATCAGGAATATCCCATATATATGAGGAAAGTATTTGCTTAGGTAGATAGATATATAAAATCACGCCTGAGTTTTTCTCGTTTTAGGGGATTCTTCTACCCGTATTTAAGTTGTTTAAGTAAAGTCGCGTCTAGGCGCGTTTTAACCCCCTTATGCGCTAAAATTGCTTACTTACGTCAGCGGGTTCCATAGCGTATGATACAGGGGTCTAGCCCCTGAATGATCTCACTAATAACAGGGATTATACAATTAAGACCGCTAAAAATTCATAACCTTCACAACAGTAGAGTTATCATCGTGATAATATTGTGCAAATCGTTGACGACAAGAATACATTCTAGAAACCTCTCAAGTTCTCTAGTTAGATCCACGTGCAACTACTAGCTAAACGCCACACCTCTCCTTCTTTCATACCCTCAGTTCCCTGAACTTTTTTCTCAATATTGTTGCTCATTCATTCACAACCAGTAGCCCTGTAAAACGCAAGCGGCGCATCGAAGTCCCCGAAAAACAAGCAGGTGCTGGTGTATTGGGTGAGACTAAACGCGACTCTGTCTCCGCAGCCTTCAGATGGATAGAACAAGACCGTGCAATTTCCCGCCGGAATTTTGCCCAGGATCGATTTGTGCTGATCGGCGTGCGGGACCGGGCTGCACGTCACATCGCCCGGGTATTCCACAGTGTCTGATGCCGAGATTGCGGTTGAGTTGCCACATCCTACATCGTTGAACATGGTGAACGACCATGCTGACGAAGATTCGAAGAAAGCCGCAGCGGTGATGGCAAATAAATTAAGAGTGGCTGAAAGATGCATTGCGCTGGTAATTGATTTTGGCAGTGGGGTGTTTGGTCTATTAGGTAAGAGGTACCTAGGAGGTAGGTGATCAACAGTCGATTTCTCGCGATGTTAACAAGGAGTTGAGCTTGACATCAGCCTTCAAGACAACTTGAAAGATGGTGAATGGTCTATTTATTTAAGTCCTCCAGGGCAAGATTGAACGTTTGGGTCAACTCCCTAGAAGGATACCGACAGCGGAAAATCGTGATGTCACGATGTCACAATCTGCATGAGATGGGTTGGAGTCATCCAAAATTACATGGATCACTAATCTGGGTGTTACATATAGGGACGAGCAAACATACCTGGAATACGATGAGCAGCTGTCGTGACGACCATAAAATGACTGATAGGGGCGTGTCTTTCGGCCGAGTTCACGATCCCCTCTTTTTGAATTATCTAAGAATCAATATCCAGGTGGTGTAACAATCCAACATCGCCAAAGTCACTTGGAAAGCAGGAATGAATGGTGTTTCTCCTAACCCCCGTCATGATGGCCTTGAGACTGGACTGACACGGTCTGTCAAACCTTCCGTGAGTTCCCGCAGATTAGTCACGGAGTTGAGATCAATCCACGAAGGTGTTCCTTGGTATGCATCTCTAGATACATAGACAATGGGGGATTCTCGTATGTGCACCGCGCTCCTTGGCGCAAGGAATTTTGGGAGAGAGTCATTCCCTAAGCCCCTAAGTCTGCATCGTGACACGGTTAGAAACTCAGTCTTGATGGTTTAGTAGGATAGGATGCGTTAGAGATGGGCCCAAAATTTACTCTGAAATGTAAGATCTCTGATTTGAGGTAGGTCTAAATACCTGGAATGGTTCTTTCTATATAAACTGTTCTATACACCCTCCAATTGCTCCCACCTTTTCTAGCAAGCTACCGAAGAAAGATTCGGGTGGCATACTGCAATATTTAAAAGAACAGGCATAAAAGCTTCAGACGGCAAGATGTCTAGAAACTGTGTCAAGATTACACCAGAATTTTTCAGCATCAATCATCTACAGTACTATACCGAAACCCGATATGCCTTTCTACAAGATGTACCCCCTGAGAAAGCCCAAGAGTTTACAGTAAGTCTACCATCGGCAGAAAGGCCGGATTCCGACAAGGAACTTCGTTCAGACCAACGGCAAGAAGTCAAACAGCGCAGAGCCTATCTAGCGACCGCGGCTATGGAGATGCTTTATGGGAATTATACGGAGGCCCTCGATGCACTAGAGTATGCCGACCACGGTTATCGGAAGTATTTCACGCGCGACCATATATCAAGGCTTGAAATATCGAGCTTTCGCGCGCTTCTACTAGTACTGAACTCCATGCCTGAAGAAGCGGAAGGGCTCTGCAATAGAGTCTTTTCAATACTATACGAAGACTATGGATACGGACATCCCTTGGCACTAGCAACGATGAGTGTCATGGTCCACATCCAATTGAAGCAGTGAAAGTTTTCCGCCGCTCTGGAAACAGCTGGAAGCTTGGTCACAAGAACGAATGAATCACTGGGCCAAGATGCTATGTTAGCCTTCCATAGTAAGACCCTATTATCAGCTGCAGAATATTGCATGGCAAAATACCGCAATGCTGAAACGGACCTTAAATCAGTCCTTCCAGTTCTTGAAAGGAATCTGGAGGCTGATCATCCGGATATGTTCCAGTATCAGTGCCTTTTGGCTAGAATTCATCTCAAAGGGGGGAGGTTCGATGCTGCTGAGAAACGCCTGGTTCCAGCGCTAGAGACGAAGCTTCGGGAATATTCTGAGAGCTCGCGCTCAGGTGGGGCATCTCAAGTAATCGAACACAAACTCAGCAATTTCCTTAACATCTTTGTTAAGAATCCCAGGGAAGCTTTCGCAGGAAACAAACCTCACCCTCAATTCTTGGATGCTTTGACGGTGTATGCGGATATCTTGTTCCAGCAAAAGTCTGAATCGGAATTCGAAATATCCATTCACTGGGCAGTTTGGTCTCAACAGAAGGCCGTGCTTGGCGACTCTCATCTTGACACCGTGGCAACCCTTTGCCGACATGCTGTCTTAACGAGAGAGACTCATCAGGACCTTGAGATCTACAATAAAGTCAGATAGAAACTTAACGTCGTGACTAACGCCCGTAGGGTTACTTTAGGCAAGTCTCACGTTGCTACATTATCCTCAATACGTGAGGATTTGACGCTTGGCTTCAGCATCAAGTCATTGAAAACCCCCGGTCCTTCAAGCGAGGATGAGAATAGTCTTGATTACTTCCAAGGAATGGAGCCTTTTGACTGGTCACGTCATATTCACGACATTCACCAGTCCCGTCTCGGAAAATGTCATCCAGAAACTATCCAATCTCGCCTCTGGTTATTTCAGCTACAGCTGTCGAAGAGCTTCAATTATCCAACAGAAGAGTCAATGAATACTATACTCTTTAGTACTGTGGAGTTGCACGATGATTGTCCAGTATTTGCGTTCGGTATAGAATGCGGTATCGGTATCATCATACATGAATTTGGATATGAGAAGACCGCAAAACAGCTTGCTACTAGAGCATCGCGGATGATCAACCTTTATCTCGATAGGGGAGACGTAAGAGCTCACAAGTACGTCGAGAGGCTCAGAGATGAAAACCAAAGCTTTATTGACTACCTTAATAGTAGGTCAAAGGAAGCCCAGAGCTAGGCATGCGAAGTATGCCAAGACTGTTTACCCATCTACTTGGTAGGTGTATTATCGGGCAAGGGATGTGTGCGATAGGAGGCTTCTGTATGTTGGTAGTATTTAGTTACTTCTCCTAATATATTTTGTGTTTCTCTAACTAAACACGTTCTTGTCGGCGAATAAATTTGAAATATTGGTTAGTATGTAGTACTGGTGAGTACCCAGTGACCTTAAGACCTAGTAAGCACGCAAAAGTCACACTCCAATATCATTTAAATAATAGAGAGTGTTACCTGACCATGCTTTGTCACAATTACCAGTTCCAAAAGTCCCATATTCCCATTTTTGCTTTATGATTTTCTTGTCACCTTTCCCTAGGTAACATCATATGGATGAAGCATAATATATCTTATATACAAAGCCCTATCGCTCATGCTCAATCTCGCACATGGCCACAGTTCCCATATCCTAGTAATCCGTCGACCCGACAGCGACACTTAACCACCCAGCAGCTCTCGTAGAAAAAGGGGTCGATAAAGTGGGTCTCACGACCACCTCATCACCTCATCATTGCGTCCCGGAACGATTTCCGGGAGATGGTTTACCCAAAGCGAGATTTGTTCCTTCGGCATATCGCTGAAGTAGGGATTCAGCTCTATCTTATCAAAGCGAACGTGTGGTCCCGCGTGGATCTCATCTAGGGTTGAGCCGCATGGAGCTGCTCTGAATTCGATGTGTTGACGCTGCCTCCTTATGGCATACACGTCACATACTTTTCTATTCCTCTGGGTCGTGCCGACGTGGACTGCTGTGTGGTTGTGTGGGAGGTGATGCGTATAACGCGCAGCCTGTGTGAGAGGCAAAGGTGACTGTATAATAGAAACAGTCTGTGTTGTGTGGGTAGGCTGTGTGGTTTGCGCAACTTCGGGGACCTGAGAAGTCTGCGTAGTCTGTGGAGGTTCTCCAGAATCCGCCAATTGATTGTGCCGTGTCGCATGTATACTCTGAGTAGTTTGTGTTGTATTTATCATCAGTTCTTTTGGATCGATCGTAGGTTCTTCTGGTAGTAATTCTGGTGATAGGACTAGGGGCTGGGATGGGGCCATACGTTCGCCTTCTTCCTCAATCTTCTTAGCTTCGCGCTCCTTCTTTTCTGCGCTCATACGTCGATTTTCAAGCCAGATATAGCCCAGGTTGTATGGTAAATTTGGCACAACTTCCTCGTGCTGTTGAACCCCCTGCTGGTTGTTCTGTGTTTGCTGGCCTTCCGTTTGTTGAATCTCCTCTTGTTTAGTCTCCGGTTGTTTGGATTCGAGTCGTTCGGCTTCACGCTCTTCCACTTTGGCTTGCTCGGGCTCGGGCTGTTTTGCTTCTGTTTTTTCGGGAGCTTGAATAATGCTATTAGGGCGAGGCCCATTAGCGATGCTTCCAAACTTGGTTATTGCCCCCCCTGATGCGTGATAGTGAGGAAATTTACGACCATCCGTTTGACGGGGACGCGTATAAGTGGGAATATCAGGATGGGTCAGGTCAATGACAGGCTGTTCTGTGATATGATTTCCAGGGGTGAATGCACTCCCGCCACTTGGTATGATACTACTTGGCATTTGCGGCCTTGGGATGTGATAAGGCGAATAATTAGCGATGAATGGTTGTGGGTATTGATAATTATAATTAACCCTAGGTGGCGCAACCATCGATATATTTGGATTAAGATGATAAGGGAGGTAGGTCGGAATACCAGTTCCAGGCTGAAAATGTGAAGATTGACTGGTAGGAGCCATGGGACTCGCTGTGAGATCGAAGTTAAATCTATCCCCTTGATTAGAAGCAAGGCCTGGACCTTTGCGACAGCCGGTCGTGTGGTCCATATTTGAGCTTGAATAGTGTTGTAGTAATGCCGCTGATGTTTATGTAACTGAGAAGAATAATGCGAAGATTATATTGTTATGCCTAGATCAGTCGCTGTGGGAGAAGGGAGTTGGCTGACTGGTCAACGTTGATGATAACAAAGTTGATATTCGTAGGACTCAATTCTTGAAAAGAAAAAGCCATCGTATGGAAGCGGAGTTCTACTTAAATAATAATAAATAGACAGTAAAATTCAAAAGCCATTATGATGCTTGTGGTCGCCTAGGAAACCTGTGTGCCTAGTAGGAAACGACGGGTGACATTTGAGTTTTCTCATGTGGAAGCCTACATCCATATTGTTAACGCCAGTTTCGACCTCCATGGCGGTTGTTTACCCTCTTATTACTGTTCCTTCCATTATTTTCATTATTACACCCACTTTAACAAAATTCACGCACTTCAAATCCAGATGTCGCATGATGCCTAGAGCATGGATGCAGTCAGAAACATACAATAGGTAACCTAAATGGCTAGATCTAACCTGTTGATTCGAGAATTACGGTAAACAATGAAATAGGATCTTGCTACGTTAGTGTTAAATGATTAAAAGGAGAAAGCTTAATAAAGCTTTGCTGGTATGTTTAAGTTAATGGCGATAAGCCACACTGTAGCATCGCCTTTCCAAGCTCTTATAAATATGGTTCAAAAGAATGCACTATTATGTTCTAGCCCCTGAACTGTATTCATTATGTTCTAGGATTTCAATGTTTTAAGGGTAAGTAGGCATCTCCTATTCGACACAATCCACAGTCAACCTGCTCTCATAAAATTCTTTCTATTTCGGTAGTTCACCTATCCAGATATGAATTGTACGGCCCATCGCCCATACATGCGTTATCTACATCGGACGAATTGATGTTTTCAACTATATTATCGCCCTTACTGAAACGAATCATATCCCCTCTCAAACCTGTGTTGATCCGTACCCAACGTAGGTTATCTATACCATTCTCTGGATCTGTTAGAAATGCTAGTACATAATCCTGCATTGTTTCTGCTACTTGCTTCTCGAAATCTGTAGCATCTCCTGTGAGATTATAACTTCCAAAGATCATTGGTAGATCTGCACCATGGTAAGCCCCCATCCATGGGTATGGAGTCAAGTTCGAGTAGTTTCCAGCGTATTGATAACGGTACGTAGTGAGATTGTTAAAGTCTCTAACATTCGATGAGTTGAAGGCTGGGCATATGAAATCATCTAAAGTCCCCTTGTTGACATCGGTTACGTTAGGACCGGCTAGTAGGTTGTCGACCGGATAGGTGATGAGACTCGACTGCTCATTCGAAGTATCACTTATAAGAGCTGGTGTTCTTGATATCAATCCTCTTTCTGCCCTCTCGGTGTAGTTCTTGAATATGACCTTGTCATCTACAGTTGGTCGAAAGAACAGGCGAGGTTTCTTGCCGTCATCCCCATAATGACCAACGAAATTCGTGATGAGATTTACCGGTATCTGCTGCATGCACTCAAGTTCAGCTTTGGCATTATCTGGAAAATCGCAACCGAGTTCCCTAGCAACAAATGTGAAATTCGTCTGCAACGCGTTGTCGCCCTGGGAAAACGTCCTCATAGCCGCCCCTGACATGAGAAAAAATCCAGCTGCTAGAGGATCTTCATAATATGCAAAGTTGAGAACATCAGCTGATACTCCGCCAGCTGAATGACCCCATAACGTGATTCGGTTTGGATCGCCTCCAAAGGCTTCAATGTTGGCATGTACCCACTCTAGGGCAAGTCTTTGGTCCAGTATTCCGAGATTCTGATCTTCTAGTCCGACCGCATTCGGAAATCCGAAGATGTTGACTCTATAGTTCATCGTGACCATGATGTGTTTTTGGCTACGATTAACCCATCCTGCCGGTATATGGTGAGGTGCGTCCAGGCCACCACCCTTAAAGCTACCGCCTGGCATGAACAAGCCCACTGGGAGTTTATCGCGAGATGTAGCATTCAAGGGACTCCAGACTGCTAAGCTAAGGCAATCTTCAGCAGTGGTCTGTGCCATTTCTCCCGCATGATGACTTTGGTCGCCAGTATTGATAGAGAAGTTGGTGATATTGGAATTCCACAGCGATAGTTTAGATGTCAGGTACTGAGGACATGACGGCGGGAATCTGCGAGAGTAATGGTGATCTTGTGAAGGTTGAAGGGGCACAGGTGGCTTCCACCGGAGCTTTCCTACTGGAGGTTCAGCATACGGAATGCTCCGAAACTCCCTAATATTCGGAAACTCCGAGTTCTTTAGCCCGGTATATGTCCCGGTCGAAGTCTCCACCGTAAGCTCGGGACTTTTTACCAGATCGTACAAACGACTTGCAGTAACGATTCCATAAAAGATGCTGCTTAACAATACCAATCGTTCCATTCCTGATATGAATGAGTAGAATGCCATGAAGATAACATGAATTATTGTAGTGTTACCTGTAGGCCAGCGATAATTGCACAATTGATCGACAGGTCATGGCGACCCCTTTTCGGACAAGATCATTCATATTTATGCGTCGCCCAACATACAATTTGAATCTCAGATATAATTATCAAATGGGAGAGTCCTGCTCAAGAGCCTAGACTTATGTCGGCACTTGCAAGACTTGCCATCGGAGTCGATGCGACTCTATATATAGGCCCGCTGGTTGGCCCCACGTGGTGAATTATTAAGACCCTTAAGAGATTCTGGGCCTTTGTTTCGCATCCAGTTTCAATAGGCTAAATAATGTCATCTTGCATCATTGGAGCGGCATCTCATAGGACAAGATATCTGGGGTATTAGGGGTCAGCAGATAGATGAGCTAAACTTTATGATAAGTAGGTAAATATACGACATACAATTTTGTACAAAAGATTCTACTTAGCCGTTAAAGAATCGTGTTATCCACAATCCTAAATTTAGGAATGACAAGCTTAAATTATGTATTTAGGAGAAATGTATATAGTTCTAGTCTTCCGCGGCAGAGACATGTTGATGTTCTAGAATCAGGGGTAATTGAAGGAAAGACATTAACGTCATATTTACGACTATTTCCCCAATTTCTTCCTCCAATATCCCATTATCAGCTTGTTGACTAAGAACACCTACCGTCATGATCATCCTTCAAAGTCATGGTATCCCTATTAAGTAAGTGTCACCCTATGGGGATGCCAATGTCTCATTTTATTAGAGACATTGTCCATGCCCAATCTTTACTAGTAGGGAAGAAAGAGAGTGGAGTTTGGAAGCCAAGCTGACATGCTATTTTATGACTACCGGTCCCGAGACAATCCTTCAGAGGTTTAGTAGCCTTGATATACCCACTCAGTGTGGTAGGGCTCTCCAGAGATGCTTCGAACAGGACGGAAACACTGCTACTTCTAGTTATTCGCAGGAACACAAACATTAGCTTATAGTCAATAGTAGAGTGCACTTTTCTGTCAAAGACTAAACCTCGATGCATCTCATTTGATCATTAGAATTATGTATTATTCCGTCAATGCTAGTAGCTCGCAACCTGGGATTATATACATTCATATCCTGCGTATATACTGGTATCTAGTAAACATTATATGTAGAGTTAATAAGGAAATGTCGTCTAGTAATATGATCTATTCATAGATATAGCATCTTCCTCCTTCTGTCATTGGCATCCCGTCCTTAGTCAAGGGGTGCCATCCTAGACCCATGTCCATAGGATCTTCGATTGTTGCAAGGCTCGGCGGAACATTAGGAGCGTAGTCTAGCGGAATGCCAAAGAACGTCCTGTTCCCGTCAATGGCATATGTCCTTTGCTCCAGGTCCTGACCTTGCCATATGGCCCAGAGACGATCGATTTGGGCGTGTAATAAATAAAACACGGGGTCATTAGGTGTGCTGAACGGGTCTGCGGCTTCGCCACCGACGAAGGTATGTGAGTTTAGATGCCATAGTCTCTCAATGTTGTTCCTCAACTCCTTAATGGTATCGGACGCCACGATGGTTGTCGCATTGGCCCAATTCAAAACCCCCTTACTCGCGTTATCGACGAAATCTCTTGATAGACAGCGAGGGTTTGGCCTGTACCCATACTTGTTTTCTGGGTCAATGACCTCTTTCGCGACTGGACCCAAGCTAATTCTAAAATTCCGGAAAGGGCCATTGGTAACGCAACCACCTCCCGTACCAGCAGGTTTCGGTAGTGAAGTATTGGCTATGGCCAGACCAGGTAGGATAACCTTCGTTGGGCCGTGTGGAATAAATGCGCCGTTGCCGCCGAAGGAGGTCATTGACCCATCAAACACCTTCGACTTGGACTGGTCTTCGGAGAATCGGGCGACGTCCCAGTACGGGAGATGTCCTTTGTACCCACATTCTTCGCGAAGCGCTTTCTCAATCTGCCAGAGGAATAGGCGATGCCACGGAAGGAGATAACCCTAAAGTTACTCATTAGTAAAGCTACATAAAGTGAGCATTCGGACGGTCTTCTCACTGATTGGTGAATGATATTAGTCTGGTTAATGTGGATATAAGTGAAATCATCGAGTCTGTTGACGGCACCGGGTGCCAGACGCTTATCCATCAATGGAGGCTTCGCAGCGAGACAGTGGACAGCTCGGATATAATCAGCTCTCGTCACATCGTCAGTCTCATCCCTGGACGCTCCTGTTAGGCTTCATACAAGTATATGCTAGGCCCTGTCATTAAATGTGACGGCTTACCATGACTTCCGAACGGTAATATTAGTATTCGTACAAGCACCCGCTCCTAACGATCTCCTAATATTCCTTTGATATGTGAATTGAAACTTTCTGAAGTCGTTAGGCATTGGTATTCCGTCGGCATAGCGAGGGTTCCACCATATTGGCCCGGCTGATATTGGCTGGGTTATCAAGGCAGCACAAGTCCAGAATATGATCGAATTCCCGAATAGCTGCATTTTGGGTAGAGATAGGTGGGGTTGAAGTTATGACTCTCTCTACTAAGCTGAAGAGGACCGATGGCGGTCAATAGTCCTATTTCAATAAGATTGATAGCTGCTCTCTTAGCTACACAAAGCGTGATCCGCCACGGCGCCAGGTGCTTACCCACTATGTAGGGCGCGGCGGATCGGCCGGCCATTGTTGTCAGGGTTGGATGTTGTGCAACATCTAGCAAGCCTTCGATCCTCATATTGTAAGATTTCCTGGAATAAAAGCATCCCTAAAGATTCCATAAACTGCAAATATGGTCTTTACCTAGCTGCGCCGCCTATTCGGGACCGAGGGATGTCGGATCATCTAGGGACGATCTGGGCAGCCTGCTGGTAGCAGTATCGTATTAAAAAAATCGATATGTGGCGCCTCATCGGGGTAGATCCCCCTGGCTAATGAAATTATCCATGCACGCTCCCACGTGCTGCCAAATATCTCCTATGCATTGCGATAACGCGTCTCTGGGCGCCGTCTAAGATCCAGATGGTCCACCCGAGATCCTACCCGGGTCCGAAGATATTAATTGAAATAAAGCGTCATAATCCTTCCGACGAAATCGTCGAGAAACGACACGATCTGAAAATGCTGTAACGTCTGCATAGAAAGAGGGAGATGAGAGCCCTAAAGACGGGATGAACTACCATATCAAGGCGCAAAAGTATTTGTTGATGTCTCACCTAAAATAAGCAATGATCCTCGGAGTTTTTTTAGTTTTTTTTTTTTTCATGCACGCCTACCAACGTCACCGTTTGGACAGCTGGCAATCGGCTAGCAACCCGCAAAAGCGGTCACCAACGGTTGACTGTAGGTGAAAATGCAACAAATGAAGCCATCGCGGAAGACTGCTTATCTAATTGGCCGGGAAATCGGGTGGCGTTGTCGATTGACCACTCTTTACTCGTGGGAATTCAAGCATTTCCCCGAGTCCAAAGAACCTTGTCCTATTCATAACCATCAGTAACATATCGCGTGTTTTTGATTTCTTATATTTGTTATTGCAATATCTATCTCTTGGCCATGAGCGCAGTTTGCTTGAGTTGTCACCATAAAATCACATAAACTTGTTAAAGTACTTAGGCTGGCATGCAGATGATGTTGATGCATGTCTCGGTCGTATGTATCGTATTTAAGGCAGAGGAAATCCACTACCAGATACATACCTACCTACCTATGTCCAATCGTAGTACAAGTCTAGGGTTATAACCGGGAAGAAATTAGCCTCATTAATACCTGTTTTAGATATGAAAGAGGCCATTCGTGGTGTGAGTGAATCTTACTACGCCCGATTTTTCAGCTTCAAGGCATAAGAAACTGCATAAGATAGTCAAGATCATATTAGTTGTAATAGAAGAGCAAAGATGTGGATAGCACCTGTCGTTATTATCCGTCATTGTAACAAGACGTATGACATGTCCTTCCCTTGAAAGAACCAACGTTCCGCTACCTTTTAAGGCGTAAAAAGATACTTCAATAGCTTATTGAGAGCATTGCCTGTACATGAATCAGTGCCCTTTCTAGAAGGACATGATCTCAAAGGTTAAAACGAGGTTGACTTCATCAATGCAGAAGGATGTCTGGCAATTGACGTCGGAACTCCTGGCGATGTCTTACGATGCACGGCTCATTACGTTGGTATATGAGCTTTAGATGATATATATATGCATCTTAAGCGGTCTTTAAATGCAATAAAGCCACATATGGATCTACTGATTCATAATATAATACAATTGATACCAGGCCTAAAATTTGGCTTCCTGATCAGTCTTCTTCTCGTCAGGTATTCTATCGTTCTGGAACATTATTGGAACATTGGGGTATTCACCTCTAGCCTAGATAGCCTGTGTGATTTCCTTGTCCTTAGCGAAGGGAATTTCCATAGCTCCATGACACTTACTACCTAGGTAGGTAGGTTTGGCAGGAAATGGTGCATAATTCTACCTAGTAACAGTCGGATCTCAAAGGTCCTTGCTTCTAATGACAATTCTTCACCAATAAACAAAGACATAAGATGATGATTTATCTGCCCATTTATAGATTTTCAAGTCTCCTTGATTGAACGTGCGCTCCCTTGCACTAAGAGTTTATACATAGAATTGTGCTTTAGTTCATTATATTATCGAATCTTATCTTAATTGTGCTCCCTTAAGTCCACTTATAGGTACTTAGGTACCTATATCTCCGGATTTCCCCTTGGGTCGCTCGAGCCTTGCCTGCTACATTGTGGGATGCTTTCAAAAAAATGATACTTACAGGAAAATGTGGTAAAAAAAGCATCTTGTCTCATAAGTGATGCAGCAATTAGGAGCCCGCTAAATTTCTACATATAGCACGACTTGAAGTATTATGTAAGCACGGTTTGGGAGATTATATAAGCTCCAATATATGACTACTTCTACTACAAGAATTTCTTACCCAATCCTTGCATATCAGGATAGAGCCTCAATAAGGTCATAAATACAAAGGTACATGAACCGTACATGATGTGGATGCCTAAAACGCGGGCTTAACAAAATACCTAATCAATTCGGAAATCGAAATTGGTGAAACGTGATTTTAACAACTCCAACTTCACAACTACCAAGAGGCAATTCGAAGCAGCCGCTCAATCTCACAATGAATGAGCAGACTGCCGGCGACGATGACATCACCGTTGCCACCGAACACTCTCCTCTTTTGAGGATTGAGGATAATTCGGAGATACCGGATTCTTTCTGGAAGCCTGGTCATTCGAGGTCATCAACGTTAACCTCATCCGTTGCCAGCGCTACCATCAGCGTACCAACGGCACAAAAGCCAGGCACCATACTTGGTATATTCTTACTCCTTATCTTTGTTTCTTCCGCCGCGGATGCCTTTAAGCAGATTCCTATGACCAGAATATTCGAGGATATCCTATGTCATGATTACTACGACGAGACATCAGGCTCAAATGCGCCTATCGACGAAGAACTATGCAAAGTGAACGCTATTCAGACCAACTTAGCATATTTACTTGCCGTCCTCGAATCTCTCAATTCTGGGGTCGCTTGTCTAGTCGCTTTGTTCTGGGGTATCGTAGCTGATCGGGTCGGGCGTAAGCCCGTGCTGCTTGTCTGTTTGATGGGAATGCTCCTTAGCTTAGCATGGATGATAATTGTCGGCTGGTTCTCTTACGCGCTGTCGCCTCAATTGGTATGGATATCATCGCTTGCGCATCTATGTGGTGGTTCGCCAGTCTTGCTTGCTTGCGTATATAGCATTCTAAGCGACGTAGTATCCGAATCGGAGAGGTGCGCAACCACACCTCCCAATTCCCTTCTGAGATTTCATCGCATCGCTTACGACTTCTAGATCACTCGTTTTTATGCGCATTCATATAACTAGCATAGTCGGGAATTTGGTCTCTCCAGCGTTGGCGTCAGCAATGATGTCCTCGACAGGTCCTTGGCCCCTCATGATGATCGCTTCCCTTTTATGGATCATATCTCTCGGTCTAGTAGCTTTCATACCGGAAACAATTCACCGGGAACCATCGGACGATGAAGACTGCCAGCCCGTATCGTTCAAGACTCGAGCAGTTCAAGGTATTCTCCAATTGAGAGACTCGCTATCTATCATTCGAATACGATCCGTCTTCCTGCTTCTCTGCATCTTCTTCCTGTCATACCCGGCCATTATGTGCACTTTGCAATTTATGGTCCAGTTCCTTTCGAAGCGGTATCACATGCGCCTAGGAGAGACTGGTTACGTTCAATCCATATACGGCATCGCTCACATCGCTGTGGTCCTTATAGCGATCCCCTCCGTTTCCGAAATGATGACAAAACCATCAGCACCTAGTTGGATACGCCTAGACGATAAAGAGAAGCGGGACTTGGTGTTAGTGCGTTGGTTCTACGCCGCTTCTATGACTGGTGCCTTCATTCTTGGCATTTCTCCATCGTTATCAGTCTTCGTGGTCGGCCTCGTTGTCATGTCCCTCGGTTCTATATCGTCGAGCTTCATCAAGAGCATCGCAGCGTCACATGTCGACTTCGAGCATCGATCAAGACTATTCACTATCATCGCTATTGTAGAAGTTGGTAGCAATATATGGACGATGCCTGCCCTTGCAGGTCTTTTTGCGCTCGGCATGAAACTAGGCGGAGGATGGATAGGCTTGCCGTATATCGGTGTGTCGCTCACGTGTCTCGCTATGCTAGTTCTATCATTCTTTGTGAGAGTACCAGCGACCGAGAGTGACGATGAAGAGTCCCCGTTGGATTATGAGCCCGTTTCGGGAATTGACGAATGACGGCATGGAAGAGATCATTGATTATACTAAATAGCTAGAGTGAAACTATGAGATCTTATTTGAATAGCTGAGTAATGGTCCAACTATTAGGGTTTTCCGCTAAGGCCTGCCGTAGACAATTGAATGCATCCTAATCTGCGCGTCACTTAAAGATGGGATATCAATCATCCGATATACGCTACGTCGAGTGTAGATACGGGCTTGGGATACGCAGCCACGTTTTACCAGAAATTCCTGCTTAAGACGAAGGTTAAACTACCTAGAAAAGTATGTACTTCGTTAGGTGACTGAAGACCAAAGAGTGAATCAATTCGCTCCCTAGCAGGTTAGTCTTAGATAATCAATTTTACACATACAAACTCACTCGCAATATCGACTCATTGCCACCGAAGGACTTCCTATGGTGGATCACGCTGTCAATTTTTAATAATCTTAACTGAGTACCTACTTAAATCTCGATATGCTTAACCTTCAAGGGCAATAAGACCACCCAGGTTTGTACTTGATGTCTTAGATTCTGCGTTAAAATAGACATGAGCACGAACAAATAATGCTCAAATCTCCATGATGGTACAGCTAGTAAAATGTACCCTGTACGCAACTATCCTCTATATGAATACCATGATCTAAGAGGATAATCGTTATGAAATCCCGGCGGGTATGCTTCAAGGGATGAGTCTCACATCGACATTGAGACCTTCCCTCCTAAACATATTTTCTATTATTTCCGCTTCTTTCACCCAATAATCCAGTAGCAAACCGTGTTCTTTTTCCCCCGCGCGGATTTGATAACCCCTCTGAAGTACATTTTGGCCCCATAGGCAATCACAACCCCAACAAGGATTTATGTATAGGGGAAGCCCTATGATGGTGAAGCTTTTTATAGCTGGTAGCTCATATGGAAGGTGCCTGGCCAACGTCAGACAACTGCGATTTCGCGTAATAAAAGCTAAGTGACGGGCATGTAACAACCAATTTCCATAGCGTTGGGTGAAACTCTGTTCTGGCAGATAGTATTCCCAGTATATACCATCAAAGATGAAGATTTTATCTGTCTTGAAGTTGACCAGGGCGGCTTGTGATTGTGTCTTCACACGAGCATATTTCGTGGTCATATTATCCGCGACACGAAGGAGTTCGTCGAAATTCTCGATCTTCATAACCGGAACTTCCGAACTTCCGAAGTCAATGTGCGTACCTCCCCAGTCTAGGAATTTCTTTTCCGTTATAAAATCCCTGGTGAACAAATCAAATGCTCCGTAATATCTATTCTCGTTGATATAGAAAAAGAAATGTCTAATAGGGGGCCTATCCTCGCGCCAGAAATCCCACACAATGATCTGTAGCTCTCGGGGTAGCTTGAGGAAAGAATGAAACTGTTGCGGAGTAGCAGAATTGGTCTATGTAGACGAGGCCGAAGCAGAATCTCTAACCACTTTCTCGTGGAGACGAGCACCCCGGCGGAGAACTATCTCGGAGCGACCTGGCATATTGAATAGCAGTGAAACCTCGAAAGACTATCGTTCATTCTCGTGATCTTGCATAATAATATCCTGGGAGGTGCGTTGTGAACGCTTAAAAAGAGGGAACGGGTATGAGAGCCAAAAAGGAAGCATCTGAGTTTATATGAGGTTGATGTTTTGCGACTTTGCCCCTCTACGAGATCTAAGGAGGTGGGTACTAGGTAGGTAGCTAGAAAGCCCGGGGTAACAGCTTCTAGAAGCCTCAGACATTACCAACATTGCAACTTGCTCTTTGTTTAGTATATATGTACCTAGAAGGTGAAAGGCAATGTCTGCAGGTGTCTAATGCCTTAGGCGATTTGCACAGATACATCCCTCTGCATGTGATGGCTCTAGGTAGGGTGTGGAGAGATACCATATTCTACAACAGAATCGCCTTAAGCTGATAATTCCAAAATTCCAAGAGAGCTACATTATACCAACAATTGTCATATTATTTCCGATCAATGATCCCCAATTTCCGAGTTCAGAGGTTAGTATGCTCTTGGTAAATAATAGCTTCTGAGCCTAGCGCGTCATTAGGATGGTGTTTACCAGTCTCCCCTGCACTGCTATTTACCAGGGACTTTGCTCACCTACTTTTATCAGCCGATTCGATCACAAGTATCCGCTTAAAGGAGGTAAGTCATATTATATTATATCTAGATCTCGCATTTCCCCAGGTACTCACAAATATGCAAGTAATTACCTCTCATCTAGACCCATTGTCATCCATATATCGTGATGTCTTTGTTGCTAGGTACCGTGCTGCCTGGAGAGAACGTTGAAAAGTTTTACCTGGTAGCCTAAGTTTAGAATGCCAAACACGACATCATTATTGTGTAGAGCGATTCGCCTCGCAGCGACATCATCTGCTCAGCTCAAGCGCTTCATCGTCCACGCGATCAACTCTTTTCAGCTGGCGACCTCACTTCGCTGGCTACCGCCAGGGCCAGCGCACTGACGCTCGTCGACCATCGCGCCCCGCTTTTCGTCCCTGTCGAAAAACTGTTTCGCAACGCTGTCGACAATACATGAACGGAGAGCTTGGCACGTCGAGGGTGCATTGCCGAATTGTGGCGATGTTTGCATTTTTATATCATCCATCGAGGCCCGAACTTTCAACTCACCAGGTCACGTTGGCCGGAATTCCAGCTCTCAAAGACCTATGAACTTTCATCCCTTCGGCAAGGCAGCCACTAAAGGAGCCGGGGGGCCATTCCCGATGAAGTCTTTACCGCATTTTAGTGTAGAAAATTTTGTACCTGCATGTCCACGGCTATCGTTGGCGAGGAGATCAGGTCCGTCGATGAATTACGGTAGTAAAAGTGGCTCACCGTTTGTGTTCGTGGCCACGTGTATGCAAGTTGGTTTGGCGAGCGCTGCGAGCGTTAAAGAGTGGCCGTGATTGGTTATTTACCTGGTTACATATCAGCCCTACCTCCGTATGCTCTGGAAAAATGCAAAATATTATGCGGCCAAATAGTGCCTAATGCAGATTTTATCCCAATCATTGAGTTGCGCCAGTATACAAATGGCTGCATAACACGTAACCAAACCTGGCAAGCGTCAGAGCCCAAGTCACCCATAGCAGTGTTAATCGGCAAGGTGACGTGGTAATAGCGCTTTACCACGTCGATAATGCTGGGAATTTAATATGGGATGGTTACCGGGGGTACCTATCCTATAGGTAAGTAAAGTAGATCCCCCGAGTCAAAATGTCCACCTCCAGATATCGATCACAACCCTCTCCGGGCATCATGTCCTTGATAACACCAGCTCTATTTTTCATCGCAGCATTGTCTGGAAGCTACCTATTCTCATTTAAAACACGGCATTCACGACGTTCGAGGACGCGCGACCTAGCTTTGACGCGAGATTTGGACTATGAGTCGGAGGATGACAGTGTTAATAACAACGAACGCGGCACTGGGCGCGACAATGGCGGTGAACATGATCACGATCCCATGGCCGCCAGCACAGAATCGCGACAACTTGTCTACGATTCAGGAAACGACGATGATTTCCTGATAGTACTGGATAGACCTCAATTTCGGACTCAATTCGGAGTTAGATCCGGTGCGGCGGTCCGTGGTTATCCTAGCTATGGAGGCGTGTACGTGCTTCACTGCAACGCGGTTGAGCTCGACTTTTTAGGTCTCGATCGCTTTCACATCGCGATGAGAGCTTTAGATCAGGAAGAGGAGGACGCGCATTGCAACAACATGCGCAGGCTCGGAGCGACGTGGTGGGAGAGCGAAGCAGCTTACCGGCAAAAGACCATGGACCCGGACAGGTCGGGCGACCCGGTCACCTTTGTCGGATGGCCACCAGGAGGCGGAGTCTGGGTTCTGAGAACTACCCACGAAGATGCATCGGCAAGAGGTGTCGGCAGAATCAACAATTGCCACACCATGGAGGAACGCTGTCGTCTAATCAACCACATGGGCGGCACCTTTTACGACAACCCGAGAGAGGGTCTGTACTTGGAGTTCTAAGCGAATTCCAGATACGACGACCCGAGGATCACGACGCTAAGATTTCACGATAATTTCGCTCATTCGGAAGCTTCTTACGACCTTCACACCATCCCTACCTACGGGTGGGACCAAAAGATGTAACAACTACGATGTATTATAACGACGATTCCTGCCTCACGGTCGGATAGGAATTGGATCACGTACAATTAAACTTGGATGGGGGCGTCGGCGTGATATTTAGACATAAATGTGGAAAACCGCATTGGATTTTGTTAGATTACCTACCTATTTACCAATAGCTAAGTCAAAATGCCATTCTTAGCTGGACTTGGGAACATTCATGGATTAAAATCTTTTTCCCCCGCCATTTCTTTCCATCGTGCACGGACTTGTGATGCATGTTAGCCCTCGCAATCTTGGAAATTTTGAAGACACCTAGCATCATACTTGAACATTTTTCGTAAAAATTTAATAACTAATACCTTTAGGTACGCATTCATACGACATGAGTAGCCGAGGCAGTTTTAGCAGATCTTACCCAGATAGTCTCTACCTAGGGTAGGGTTGCATCAGCGTGTATGCATGTTGACGCTGTCCATGGGTACACCACATGACGGGTTGGTCGCGTCTCGCGTCTAAAGACACGATATCTTCATCTAAGATCGCATGAACTCGTTTCACTCATACTTTTATCTATAACATACTACCAAACCATATACTTCGTCAATGTGTTCTTGACGGCTTAAGATTTCTCTATTCTGGTAGCATTATGTCCACTTGTGCAACGTTACCCCTACAACACGGCTAGAGGAAGCGATAGCAAGGTTCACGATAATCATCGTAAATGAAGGGGGTGAGATGATTATAATTATATATATTTTCTATATAAACAATTGTCATGAATTGAAATAGAGCTCGATAACTACCTACCTACTGGAGTTATTTGTTCATATTTTCCCAATCCCCTTATCAAATTTATACACCTTGGCGTTTGAGGAAGTCAAAAATTGTCTTGAACACTTGCGGTGCAACCTTGTGCAAGTTGAGGTTATGTCTAGAAGAAGCTCGTTAGTATAACTATTCTTCACATGTGGGCGCATTGGAGGGAACTTACCCTGAGGGCAGATTGTCAATAGTCTCAACGGCTTTGGCGCCGGAGAACGTGTCTTTCATACCATCGAGGAGACCGACACAGTTACCGCCGCAGGCCGAAAGATCGAATTGGCCTTGGATAACGAGGACAGGTGCGGTAACTGATTCAAATTTAAGGGGGCTGCTTGCGAGCAGCGATGGGAGCTCGCCGATAGCGAACGGTTCACTGCCTTGATAGTGAGACCACTCGGCAACACGACGCTCGAAATCATGCTCTTGGCCGAAGTAGACGTATGTCTCAGCATACAAGTCAACTGAAGTCAAGTATCCGGGATCTAAGGATCCCCAGCGAAGGGGATCAGCATTCCGAGCGACACGGAAACCAGAGCCGGCAAGAAAGGGGGTGAAGTAGGTGAAGCCGCCTGCAAACCCGGACAAGACGATGGCGTCAATAGCAGTCGATTTGCTAGCGGCAGATGCGATCGTCAGATAAGAGCCATAACTATGGCCCACGAGTGCTACTTTGCTGGCGTTCACGGCCTTCCGCCCATAGTCAACAAGCGAATCAAGCACAGCAGCTTCGACTTGAAATTGAGCATCGTTGACTGCATCAACCCTGACAGTGTTGTTAGCTACAGCTGTGACTGCTACGGGGGTGGTAGGAGAGCTTACTTGGAAGATGAACCAACACCAATACGGTCATAGTTGAGGACAGAGTACCCAGCAGCGACAGCGGCTTCAACGAAGTTGTACGTTTCCGAATGCTCAAAATTCGGATTGAAATACCTGTGTTCGTGTTAGGAGCCCCTCTCATGAGTGATGATTTGATGGAGGTGAAGACGTACAACTTTGACTCAATGATACCGTGAGTTAGAACCAACAACGGACCCCCTGTTCCACACAACGTTGCACCAACGTTAAATGTGCTCTTCACTGGTGCAGCTGTTGTGCCAACAACAGGCAATGGGTCTGTATAGTTGGTGAAGTCCCGCCTAGTGAGGTTCAGAGTCAAGGCAACTACATCCCAATCATCGTTGACTGTCGCGTTAATGATGAAACGAGGAACGCTGACAGTGACCGGTATCTTGATCTCTCTGCAGTGTGAGTTCGTGGGATATGGGAAGGCAAAAGTAGTTGCGGCAAGCCCGAGGGCAAGTAAGGAGTATGCGAACATCTTTACGGCTGGGAGATAAGAACTGGCTGAGGTGAGGAGATGATTAGATGGTGACACGAGGAGACTGTCGCTTACCTATTAGCTGGCGAGAGACATGTTTATATATCTATCTCGAGGTCTATTGCCTAGGAGTCTAGTAGATAGCGTCGCCTACACATCGAGCATTGATCAGCCTCCAGTGAAAACGAGGAAATATCCACCGGTCCCACAGGTTGCTGACAACTATACTCGATGAAGAGAGCTGAAGGCATTCCGTCCTTACTAATTTCACTTTGAAATGCAAGCTATTCAATGAAAAGACCCTTACACCACCACGGGGACAGTTTTCGCCGCTAGATAATTGCGACTATGACATAGGGGAGAAGAGAGTACCCACCATCACTTCCAGCCCCATATTGTCAGCTCAAACCTACCTGAATAACTAAACATGATTACTGAACATACTCGCATATGAGGTTTCATTCATTAAGCTATGTTCCTGGCGTAAGAGTTCATCCTAATTAGTTGTGATATGTTGATGAAGGAAACCATGTGCCTGATTTGGATAGAGTGGACCATTAACCCCTCTATATCCAATCCGATCTGAGGGTAACCCATGTCATCGCGATGTCGTGCTAAGCTTTATGCGGTAAAGCCGAACCAGGTTCGCCCCCAAAAGGGCAGTCAAGGACGCGGGAGGGATCAACCTATCGCATTGATTCCAAATTGGGCAAGGATTATTATAGGGCTGGGCTTACAAGTGAGGGAAAAATAATCCTCCAAAGTTGAAGCCCAGTTATGAGGGTAGATTCTCGCATCTACGATGAAAATCTTCTCTAGCAGCGGTCAGATTAGCTTCATTATGGAAGACATGCCCTCGGCAAGCTAGTTGGTAGGTAAGCATTTACATAATGCGCTTTATTTTTATAATATCAATAATTGCTTCGCTCCTATGATACACGCGACGATCAAGAAATTAACACACCAAAACAATTCCCCGAAGGCATCACTGATGTTATTTCACGATCTCCATTTCACCCATATATCCATTACACTACTAGACATTAGCAACTTCACAACTTATCCTTCTAACTCAGCGCGGAACTTCGAGTCTCCATCCAACTCCAACTTTGCAAATGAATCGATACTCGGGGCAGGGCTTGGGAGCGAGTCCCTCTGAGATGCTTTCAATGCAGTGTTCACGCTTGCCGTGACCGATGACCGTTTTTCGACGATAGATGAGCGTACTCGAGAAGACGATGAGCCTGGAGGAAATATTCGTCAACTTTCAAGGACTATTTTCCTCTTACCCCGCATTCAGGGGTAATCAACTACTTACTACCCTGGTATAGAAGACCACCACTATCTTCACCCATGAGTTTCCGTGGGAAGCCGCTGACTGGTAGGACAGTGACACCGCTGGGATAGGGGCGAGTTTGTAAGCAGAGCGATATAGTGACTTGGGCATTTTCCGTCGCGGAAGTGATCCGGATGGGATTGAGATCGAAATTTCCTTGCAGATGCATGTCCTCTAACACTGAATTCGTGAGGATAATCTGCCGTGGGGGCCACGGTGCAGCTGCCTCTTCTCGTATTTCAAGTAAGAAGTATGGCTCAAAGTCTCCATCCAGTCGCGAGATGAGAAACCAACCCAGAGCTTTGAGCTCGGCGGAAGATAGCCGGAAGCGACAAAAGATAGATCCTATTTATAAATAGTTAGGATTTTAAGATTGACGAGGGGAATTGAGATGCGAGTTATTATAAAGGGATTGGGAGAAGAGTGTACTTACCTGTGCAACTATATCCGGAATTTCCCTGCTTTACGCCACTCGCATCCTTCTCGAAGAAGAACGTGCTAGCAACTAGCCTATGCGCAGCCTCGATGACATCCTGTCGGTTCTGTCTCAGCACCTCTGCAGTCTCTCGCTCTACGGAATCCATCCTCTGCACCTCGTCAAATTTCGGAAGCTTGATTAAGAGCTCGGGACAAATCCGCATATAACGTCTACGTGTTTCCTCGTCTTTCATCATGCTACTAGATATGAAGCGATTCCAAGTTATTTCGCATTGTCGCTGATCGTTCATTTTTTCTGTCTGACTAGGAACGGGATTGTTGAATGAGACTAGCATTGGTGTTTTTGGATCACGGACGACGTATCCGCTTGCAGTTGCAGCTTTCCACAGACTTGCGCCATCCGCCCCTGGAGATGTTGGTGTAGTTTGGCGCTTGGAATAGTTGCCGGCTCCACCTCGACCTTGTCTGATTACGGCGCTCGTACCGAGGCCGGTTGTAGTGACGGTTTCGTTCGTTAGGGATCTCGATGAACGATACGCGCTTGAGTCGTCGATACGTCGGTCACCTACATTTCTGCCTGCACCAATGGAAAGCATTAAGTCTGGAGGAGAGTCGGCTATATCGCACCATATTGATTTGGCCTCATAATGAGCTACCGCTACTGGACATGAATAGCGTAAATCATTATTGGCATATTCTTGGCCGGTTTCGACTTTCATGTAGGGTTTGAAAAAAGGGGGTGTGGCTGATGTAGCACGTGCTCTTTGGGGATTTGCGAGGTTAGTTTAGATTCTAGTTTAGAAGTCAGGCGCAGAAACTCACGCTTCCCAGGTAAGCATCTCCTTCGATGGAGAATCTGAGCGCACAAATTTGTATGGGAGTTCTAGACCGCCTATTAGCAAGGATCTTCGGTCATATATTATGGAGAGAAGTACTTTTTACAGGCAGGTCTGGCCGATTATAGTTTGCGAAGATAACAGCTTGTCGCTCGATACCCGTTGAGGCTGAGACTGCGACTTTCACTGAGGAAACTACACGAGATCGATGGGTAGCGCTTCCAAAGAAGGGTTGATCTGAAAGATATCTCTTAAGAGCTTTCTCGAAAGGCTTAGTCTTGTACAAGCTGCCGTGGTAAAGACTAGACAATGCGCCAAATATCGGTATACTGGTCATCTCCCGAGGAGTGAAGCCCTCGTTGAACATATCTTTGAACTTCTCCAGCGTTGCGCTCACGGACCATTTCTTAACTCCTAGCGCAATCGCGATGATACCACCCGCACTTGATTCTCTATCAGCCAAGTAAAGTATATTCCAATATGGAATCAAACTTACTTAGTTCCAACAATCAGATCAAAAAAGAGTTGAATAGGTAATTCGGGACCTAAGATCTTCTCTATCTCCATTAGGACTTGAAGCTGGATGACGCCTCGGACTCCACCCCTATGATTATATTGTTAGCAATCTCTTGGCATAACGTGACAGTATAGGACATACCCATCCAGACACAGAATCCGACTGCCTGCATAACGCGGCTTAGTGGATATAATCCAAGGAGGATTTGCAATAACGTCACGAACGTGTAAGGGGCAATGGCTGATCTCGATAGTTGTTCTTGATGTCCTAGTTCCATATATTTGGATACATGGGTAGCAGAGAACATGCCCACAGGGTAGAGCACACTCAGGCAATTCTCTCAAGCAACACAAACACGCTGAGTAGCTAATAAAGTTGGTCGCAGCGCCCAATACGTTGGAGTAAAGCTCATTTAGGCGCTCTTGATGGATGATACCGGCAATTTGAAGCTCATTCTTATCTAAGAAATCTTGACCAAGCTTATAGCAGGAAGATTGGACTTGTGCTAAGCTTGCTTTCAATAATTGTTCCCAGGTCGGTCGAAAAGCAGATGCGTTGAAGTTTGACTCGTAGTCTCCGTTTCCGATAATCTTCCCTTGCTTGTTTTGATGCCCCTTGGGGTTGTGTCCTGATCTGACATTACAACATTGGCCGAGGTCTCCATCGTACGACGGGTTCATGAAGCTACAAGGACAGTATAGATCCGCAAAAGTCTGTAAAGCACCAGCGCAAGGCTTGGCGTATCGGTCGTCTAAGAGACGGGCTGCACTCCCTGGTAGATTTTGGCGAACAGCATCAAGCATAACGCACGATGCTATCATCGGCCCCATCGCTCGGAAGATTTGCTCCACATCGTTACTAAGAAACGGATCGCACGACTTTTCCTTGATCGCCAACGCTAAGTTCAATATGTTGCCTTCGAAGTTACGGGAGATGGGACTATGTCGAAGGGTTTCCTTGACAAAATCAAATGGCGTATTGAGGTCCTTGGTAAAATGGTCGTATGCTGCTTGTAGGTAGAATTGGAGCTTCTCCGTATTGGCTAACATCCGTACTTGTCTTTTCCTTAGATATGAAGCCTTGCATCTGTCTTTAAGCAGGTCGCAGAGCTTGCCAACTTGCTCATTCATAAGCACTGCAAGATTTGAGTCAGCAATCGAATTAGGTATCTATGGTCGATTAGTAGAAAGGGGATTTATCGGACTTCCAGTATTCCCCTCATCGATGGCATCCTAGTTGACATAAATTTATCAGAATCGAGGCCTCTTACTGTATGAACCCTTATATGGAATCCGGACAACACTTATGGAAGCATAATAACATTCAAGCAGTTCTTTGGTGCTTTTTATGGTCTTGCCGCGCCTTCGCCATGTTTGAACCTGGACATATCAAGTCAGTATTACATACAAGCGTATCCTTGTCCTGTGATGTTGAAGGAAGTAGTTGACGAAAGGTCAAGTGGAAAACAAACGCACTAGAACAAGTTAGTTACTACTAGTGAGTCTAAGGATAGGCGCCTATGCATACCATGTTCTTGTAAAGCTGGCTCCCTTAAGATAGCATCGCGAATATCTGTCATTAACATCTGTGTGGCCTTGGTGACATCCCATTCTTTCTCATCGACATTGATATCAGTAGCATTGAAGACGATAATCGCGTGAGGAAGTACAGGTTGGTTGAGTGATTTGTCAACTAAGATGTCAATGATTAGTATCTATCAATTAAATGAACATCTGACATGAGAGAGGTCATTGAAACAATGTTCGGGGTGATGAAGACATTGGAGAGACGTACTAGAGGCCGCGCCCCAACGTATTAGTTTATCAAGAACGACCGACTCGAACGACCTAGGGTTTCGCAAGACGAAAACCACGGCATCTGAGAAGGTGTAGAGAATGCGGGGATATAGTTGACTGACAGCATACTCCCTCTTCTGAGTGTAGGGTGTATCTGCCCAAGCGATCTTTCTATTCAAGCATGATGTGCTAGTGCTGACATCGTTGGAATCATTTCTGCTTGATCCCTGTGGATTATGCCGAAGCTGTTTCGGAACCGCCTCGCCACCACTCAGACCTTCGCAATCAACAAGAAGTAGCGGGTGACTACTATATAAAGTTGAAGGATCAGCGTAGAGGTGGACATCGCCCGTAGTAGAGATGCGATCGTGGCTAGAGGACGTCACGGGTGCGTAGTAACTACCACCCTCGGGAGCCGTTATCTCATGACGGTCAATGAGGAGTTTTATGAGGGTACTCTTCCCAACGCCTACTATGTTGTCAGTTGCGAATGTGCTTTACTAGCATGTACACTCATAAGCACTTCGGATGTATGATGTTAGACCGTACCCGTTTCTCCAATAAATGTTGCCAATTGAGGATATCGTTCTGTTGTCTCGTCCGTAGCGGTTTCGCTCATAATCGCGGCGAACCGCCCGAAGTCACGGAATAGGGGGTGACCAGAGGCATCGCGACCGAAGCCAAACCAAGTGGTATCGCGGTCTTCGAGTAACTCAGATTCGTGTTCTTCTTCCGTGCGCGTCGGTTCTAAGATCTGACGTAGCCGGTGTAAGACTAGAGGATCCGCTTTCTCGTGTGGTTTTCCGTTCCTGTCGATCATCCATCGAGATTAGCCTATGAAGTCCCTATCTCTGAGAACACTTCCAAATTCTGTTATGGGTCGTGGATATAACACTAGATCATTCCGGAGTTAAGGGTTTTCAGATATGCTGGATATGTACTAACCACCCGACAGCTCCAGGTGTGTGCAAGACCCATTTGGGCCAACAAGCATCGCAGAAGGCGAGGTTATTGCACTGGATGCAAGTAAATGTCTTTTCGGCATTCGTTCCGCACGTCTGACAGGGTTGCGATAGTGGTAAACGCCCCGCCATAGTGGATGAGGGTCATCGTAATAGTATAAAGCCCTTGAAGTGTGAGCATTTAGTCGTTTCTGGTACGTAATCAAATCTTGGAGAATTGGTCGGGAGCCCTCGGAACTCGAGAAATAGAACCCTTGGAAGTCCGGGGGATAATGGGCTACTCGAGCTGGCTGACTGGGCATTTCCCCTCTTCGGCAGTCAGCCGCAGAGGGGGGCGACGCGGGCGACGCGCGAGTGTAACCAGGACAAGCATCCTTGGCAGGTCAACGCAGGTCAACACGACCTTGACAATAGATGCGAGACAGCGGATAGGTAATAAAGTATGAGATAGCCGAAGGCGTGAAGATAACGTCTACTTTAGGACAACACTCGAGCACAGTTTCACCCGTTCGGGTCTGTAGACTATGACATGTACGTTGATGGCTTCATAATTACCCGTATCATTCGTAGATACCCTGCAGCTATCCGTGCGACGATGGCTAATATTGTGATAAGTATAAGACATAAACCGATCGTGGCTTTTTGGGGCGTATTAATGATATCGAAAAGAAAAGAAATGTTACAGAGATTTCAAACAAGATGGATCCCACCCATCTAACAAACCCCTGAAGACAATGGTCCGAAGCTGTCGATTCAGCAGCGAGTGTTATACTTGTATACTTGTATACTTGTATACTTGTATACTTGTATACTTGTAAGCTCACACAGGTTTCTATTGGCTCGTTAACTCCGATCTGCTCGTCGCATAAGGCATCTTCAATCGCAGAGTAGCGCTCGGGGCGCATACAGACCCAAGAGGCGGCACGCTATCTCTTTAGTGGAGCCTCTGAGAGTGGGATGCCACTCTACAGCGAAATAGATGCCTGACGCGAGAAATATGATGCCTTATGCGGTGGATTAGAGCTGTGCCACACGAAGTTGAATCGACCCCACGACTACTTGCGGAGGCACCAACCAATCATCAGTGTCGCAGGAAAATTAATGGCCAGAACTGTAACTGTCGAGACTGATAATTAGATCGAATCCAGTTCTCGCAACACCAGAATTAGGATCATGAGAGGGCAGTGCATTGGTCCTCTCCGTTCAACGATGATCTTAATTGCAATATGTCCAGGTATAGCTGGAAAGGTAGGTGAATGATCCGGTATATATATCATAATCTTGGCCTCGATTTCTTCCTAGGTTCCAAACTTCGTCAGCAGCTCTATCACATCCAGCGAAATCGCGAATTGTCCAAATTATATCGTAGCTGGCTCAAATTTATCATTCATTACAGATGGCTTCTTCAGGTCTACCTGTGGCTTTGTTGATCATATACCTTACGTTATCGCTACCGGCCATCTTCGTCGCCTTCAAGCATGGATTCAAGCATGGTGCTATAGTTGGCTGGTTCTTTCTATTCACCTTTTGCACTCTGAGGATCGTCGCGAGCGCCATCGAGTTGCACGATGCCACCAGTTCAGGTGCTTCACTGGTTGCGAGTATAGGATTATCTCCTCTCCTTGCTGCAACTTGCGGAGTTCTGCATGAGTCGTCAGTCACCCTCATTGTATGCCTCCATATCATAGTCAGACTAACCATGTGCCTAGACGTGCTCACATCCTCCCCAAGTCTCAACGACCTTTTGATACGCCGTATCTCATCTTTTTTCACATTCTTGTCTCGACTGCCATTGCACTAGTTGCCTCTGGGGCCTCGAAACTCAGCGATACCACACTACCACCTGACCAGATGAAACGGAGCCACGGTTTAGTGAAAGGGGGTATGGTTCTCTTGTTGCTGGGCTGGATTTCCCTGGCGATAGTCACCCTCGCCACTTTTCAATATGCGTCAATTCGTGGATCAGGAAAAATGACAGCGTTCGAAGGAGGAAGGAAGCTACTATTCGCCGTAGCTTTCTCAATACCATTCCTAGGTATTCGAGTATTGGAAAGCCTGATTTTCTTCTTCAGTCAAAACCCGCTGCTTAATCCGGTATCAGGCAGTCTCGGCCTTCGAGTTGGTCTACAAGTCATAGAGGAGATCATCGTGACTTTATCACTTATGACCGCGGGTATCCTCACGCGAAACATTGGTGCTGCGAGACCGACGGGTAGTTATTAGGTTGCCTAAAGTCTTCTCCATTTCGCAGGAAAGTCGGTATCGAGGCACAAGGATCTAGAGAGTATATAGCAACAGGAACTAATGCAGGGTTAGATTGAGCGTCAATTTGAGATTTAATCAATATATATACCTACTCAAAATTACTACTCATTTGGATTCGTAATAGGTACTCACCTTTGTAGATAACTTGTAAATAAGGCAGCTGATTCAGGGGTCAGGTCACCATGCCTGAGTTTGTGATTAGTCATCTGATGTGGCTCCTATCTCCCGAGGTGGCAGTTGACAGCAGGTACAAAAAGGGTCCATTAAATCCGTAATTGGATTGGTTAAAATAGGTATTGGCAAGACTTTCTTTAAATTTAATTGGGTGCATCCTCTGGTATTTTTAAAGATCTATGTACCTGCTGTCAACTGCCACCTCGGGAGATAGTCTACTGACTACACATAACTGTCCGCCCACTGTTTTGTCTTCTATATGCCTAGGCAGTGCCTAGGCATATATATCATCCAATAATGATAACGTCTGATGCCCTGTCCCCAAGTTAGGAAAATGGGTTATAGCCCTGGAGAATTTCCAGTTAAGGAGTGGCTGTACTCAAGATAACAGGTGACCTCCCAGCTAGGTCTTAGGTCCAATGCCAAATACGCCAAGCCACTATACCCATCCATAGACGTTGGTAAGGCATAATCCGTCACGCATTCATAGCTCTAGCCATTGCTACCTCTTAGACAGGTATTAAAGAGAAAACAACGTGCAAATGAGGTATGTATGCATATCTCCTTCATCTGAAAGCGACCGTCTTATTCGAAGCAGATAAATTCTCAATTTTAGAAAATTTCAAACATTGTTACCTAGTGAGTTTGTACTTTTACATACGCGTTCATTTCCTATTCAAATAGGTGAATTTTAATCCTACCTAACTGACCTAGTTCGCATATTTAAGGAACTATCAAAAAAATGTCCAACCAGATTGATCCTACCCAAGTTGAAGCACTCAAAAACCGATTCATGATACATGACGAAGTTACACTGCGCGAGATGTATAAACAATTCCGCCAATATTACAGCTCTTCCGGGAGGGCATCGAAGGAAACTAGGGAGATGGGAATGGCTTATATAGCTGCTCTAGAAGAGAAACAAAAACAGCGACAGTGGCTAGAAGAAGAGCAGGAGCGGCAGCGGCAGCAAAAATAGTAGTCACTCTTTTCGTTATACATGAAACATGTACATCAATCTATGATGTTTACCATTAATATAAGATACATCAAGTGTCCGCTTACATAACTCAAATGGGAAGCTCTCCTCATATTCTCCTCTGTCTCAAATTCAAATCGTTATTCTCAATCGCCTGGCTTGTAACTTGGCGTCGTTTTCGCATGGCGTTGACTGGACTAGCAGGGATTTATATGGGGGCCATGGCGATGAAAAATCAGCCGTTACCCCACGCATAAGCCTGTTGCTGCAGTAAGCTACCTATCTCCGGCATGCATCCAGTGCCTAGGCAGATTCTTGTAGGCAGCTATAGGGCTGCCTCAGTTCTCAAGTAATTCACTATAAGAATAGGTAACAACTGTACCTAGGCAGTCAATTAGGAGGCCCTCTTTATGTGACACCGATCTCCCACCGTATCCCTTACCCCGCGGCTTGCGTCTTGCAGAACGATAGAAGCTATCTCACTTCCATTTAACGAGATGTCAATAGTAGGCGCACCATCCCTCACCAGCTTATTAGAGGCTGCGGGGAAGTGCATCGATTCGCACAGAGCGATTCTTGCATCTAATGTCCTCCATTGCGATATATCACCCGGAAATATCATGGGAAATGGAATGCTCATAGACTTCGACCACTCGGTGATAATTCGTGGAGATGGACCATCCGGAGTTCGTGGTAGAGGAACGAGGCCATTCAAGGCAATCAGTGTGCTACTGGGAGAAGAAAATTCGTATACGGGCGACCTGGAGTCTTTCTTCTGGGTACTGTTCTGGATCTGCATTTACCGCGAAAACGGCTCGCTCAAGGATAACATCGTCTTGCGTTTTGAAAAATGGTGGTTTTTAGATGGGCAAGATCTGGTAAACGACAAGCTGGATATAGTGCGAGACGAAGAGTCGTTTTGGAAAGTTGCTGAAGAATATTTTACCCCGTATCATAAACCTTTGATACCCTGTCTTAACAGGCTTCGCGAGGTGGTTTTTCCTGGAGGGCATGCTAGGCAAGATCAGGATATCGATCTTTATGACGCCATGATCGAAGTACTACAGGAGGGGCGAGACGAGCTAGATCAAGGGGGAGATATATGATAGCCCAGGGCAAAGACAGTTATAGCGTTGAAATTCCACCATATTCAAGACCCGTTTAGATGACTTGTTTCTACTGCGCGCGACACCATTGGTGAAATAGCACTAAGCTGAGCCCGCGGATTTCCGGAACTTGCTTACAGGCGGTGAGAACAGGGGTTGTCCACTGGAGCTAGTGCTTATTTTTACTAGCATGACAGGGACACTCCAGTTTATCGTTCACCCCTCTTCGATATATAAACAGTATAGGTACGCGGTATGGCAGCTTCGAAGATGCGTGTCTGTCGGCAGCCGAGAATATACAAAAGGAGCAACCTCCGAGTGTCATATTTTTATACTTCTGACCGTCCGTGTTGATATATATCACTAAGGATGGTTTACGGTGTCAAGCCCCTAATTATAGCCCTAATTCGCGTCACTACAGTGGGGGCAAGTGATGTGAGTTGGGCGTGTATGGTAACGGGAATTTTGGAACTAGCACTGACAAAAACTGAAGCTTACAAAATGCAAATATCTACCCGGTGATGCCAATTGGCCTTCTCGAGATGAATGGGCGACGCTAAATGATACCGTCGGCGGTCGACTGATCGCCACCGTTCCGCTAGGTTCACCATGTCACGATCCTATTTACGATGAAGAGCTTTGTACTTCTCTGAAAGAACAATGGCTCTATTCTGGCATTCAGTAGGTAGCCCTTCACCTCTGCTATATGCCTTTCCTTGATTACCGGCATTCTATATTTACGCCAATGCAGTCTCGAGTCATCTTCGTCTGTAATGGCACCGATATTTGCCAACCAGAGCTGTGACCCTTGGCAGCCACAAAGCAAACCATGTACCCTCGGCAACTATGTCGACTATGCTGTCAACGTATCAAAACCGGATGACGTTATCACTGCGCTCAAGTTCGCCGAGGAGAGAAATATCCGGTTCGTCATTCGCAACACTGGTCATGACTACTTAGGTAGATCCACAGGAGCCGGCGCGCTTTCGGTTTGGCTTCATCACCTAAAAGGCACGCAGATACTAGACTGGGACGATTCCAACTACAAGGGAAAGGCTTTAAAAGTTGGGGCTGGGGTCTTGGGTTATGAAGCTCTGGCTGCCGCACATGCAGCAGGGCTCGTCGTGTTAACAGGCGAATGTCCTTCAGTCGGGATCGCAGGAGGATATACGCAAGGCGGAGGTCATTCAGCTCTGAGCTCAAATTTTGGCTTAGCCGCTGATAACACACTCTCGTTTGAAGTTGTTACGCCGACCAGTGAGTTATTGACAGCTTCGCGGACAGAAAATCGGGATCTTTACTGGGCACTCAGTGGAGGGGGTGGCGGTAATTATGGCGTTGTTATCTCCATGACCGTCCAAACTCACCCAGACACCGTGGTAAGTGGCGCATCATTCAAGGTCAGCAGCTCGGATGAGGACCCGGATCAGGTCTTTAAGGCAATAGATGCTTTCCACGCCGCTCTACCTGCGATTGTCGACTCCGGTGTGATGATCATCTACTACTTTACCAACACATTTCTGCAAATCCCAGCCATGACTGCCTACAATAAGTCTTTGGAAGAAGTTGAACAAATCTTGCAGCCTCTCTCTGAATCACTATCAGACATGGGGATTTCATTGAAACCTAATTTCACGGAGTTTCCAAGCTATTATGAGCATTATGACAATTATTGGGGTCCTCTTCCGAACGGCAACGTTCAAGTCGGCACCCAGCTCTTCGGAGGACGCCTAATACCCCGTTCAGTACTTCCTAACTTTTCACTAACCGCACGTAAGATCGCAGAGATGGGGGTGACTTACATTGGTGTAGGTCTCAACATCTCTCAATTTAGACAGGGAACGGTCAATTCAGTATTGCCTCAATGGCGTGATACGATTGTCCACGCATCCCTTACTCTCCCGTGGAGTTTTGAAGTCCCATTTGAAGAAGGTGTCGAGACGCAACTTAATATGACCAATAACGTACAGCCAATCGTCGAAGCAGCTACTCCAGGCGCGGGAGCTTACATGAATGAAGCCGATTTCCAGCAAAAGGATTGGCAAGACACGTTTTTTGGGGAGAATTACCCAGAATTGTTGAGAATTAAGACGAAGTATGATCCAGGGCATCTGTTGTATGCTACAGTTGGCGTGGGCAGTGAAGCTTTCACTATTAGCGAGGATGGACGGATGTGCAGCACTGCCAATTCAGCTTCTGAACCTGTCACGGAGATATGAATGTGATATAGGGATAAACATAGTAGCAGCTACAGTTATATCTCTCCTTTCATGCCTCAGATAAAAATGCCATGGCCGTCCAACGCATACCTATAGGCATTGCGTCGAGCGTGGAACCTTCAGGGCTGTCCATCACTGATGGATGTGGATGTCTTGAATTTTAGCCCCGCTGCCTTCAAACGCCCTGTAAATAACACCCACCAGCGCGTTCACGTCTCTCTCCCCTCCTTTTGTAACGCCCGCCATTCATCTTCCAACATGCTAAACAAGACGTGGTCATGCCAACCTCCATCAAACCACATATAATCACGTTGTCTCCCTTCTTCAGTGAATCCCAGCTTTTTGTACAGGTTCACAGCACCCATATTAAACGAAAATGCTCCGATTTGAACGCGATGCAGCCCGGCCATCTGGAAACCGTACCATAGCGCCCACTTGATTGCCTCCCCGCCATACCCTTTCCCGCGGTAATCTTTTGCAATATCGATGCTGATATCCGACCATCTATGATGCGCAAGCCGTGGCGGGTTCGACTTCAGGCATATGATACCGACTGGTTGTGCAGCTGACCTGCCTGAGGGCGGACTCGTTTCGTGCGTTGGTAAACAGATGATGGCTCCCAGTAGACATTTTTCAGCCACATGCAACTTGAACTCGTTACTCGCCTTCACGCTCTCAGGTCTCAATAATCCATAGCTGGAACCAGATTGCGCTTCCGCATCGCTCTGGATGAGGTTTACGAACGCCTCGTCCTCGGGCGTATCTTCAACAGCGCGGTATATGAGCCGGTCTGAGTAAAAAGGGTTGAATGGTTTCGTGGCGGACATTGGTTCTGGCTCGTTTCGCTGTGATTATAATCAGGTTCTGATTTCTATGAAATGGTATTGAAGCTTACCTACTTCGATGCAGGCGAGTTCATCATTAATGTACTAGTCAGCGCAAACGAAAATTCTATGTAATGTGGACTAACTAGATTTGTCTCGCCGAAATGATAGCGCAACTAGTCACTGATTCACAGCCAATTATCGGCGGAATTAAAGAGTTATCCTGCCCAATTCAGAAGGTTTGGGTGAGAAAGCAAGGATTTCCATGGTATCTATTTCTAAGCAGTAGGGGTGTATTCTGAAAACCGACGGGGGATCTTTATGGCTATCTGTGGGGATCATATGTAGGTCTCATCCATATATCCTAAGACACTTCTAAACGACTATTTGAGTTCGAATAACTATTTAGAAGTATGTCAATATAGAAACTTCCCACGTCATCAAGAAAAGGGGGTAGGTATTACCTTGTCCTTTCTCAACGGAATAAATGTTATTTCTGATGTGTCCTCGTGGCTCCGTGGACTGTCCTCAAGCAGCAGTAAGGTACCATCATCGAGGTCGTCCATTGCCATACATACTTGCTTCCAGCTTTCCTCACATTGTGCCTGTACCGTAAAGGGGTTTGCTGGTTGGGCCATCAACGTTTTCATCTTCACCTCACACCGCGCATCAAAACGTTTTGTAGTAGAGACGCTACCTCCGCCACCCTTCAGTGGGTCCCATCTCACCCAGATAGGAAGCGATGCAGTGGCCTTCGATTTTATAGACCCTTTTTCACGTCGTGGGGGTCTTAGAGAAAAGCCGTAGATAGTATCCGCTTCTTTGGCCTCTGGCCTGGCTGATACGGGCAGTACATTAAACGACGTTTCTACCAAGCCAGGTTTACCCACGCGGACTTTACCCTCTCCAGAGGGCTCTTTATCAGAGGCAGGGTCTTGTGGTATGTGAAGATGCATAGTAAAGATTTTAGAGCCCCGATAATAGAGCGATTTATCATGCCAACCAATTTTGACCCATTTAAAGATGGTACGCCAAACGTCAAGATTCAATCTTGATCCCCGATTTCCCTGGCCCTTCTTTTCAGACCCATAATTACTTATAAGCAATGTTAGATCTAATCGAGCTCTGTGCTTATAAGTTGTGATAAAGAGAGTGCAATGATAGACTTACTGAACTGCAACTACTGTCTCGACTCCGCGAAACCCTATCCAGACGGGGCCCCCACTCATGCCTTGCATAGCATCGGCCGCATAATTTAGTTGCTTAGACGTCGCCCGAATACACCTACCTTCTGATCTTCTTGGGCTATCTGGAGGAGTATCCCCTGGCATATATCCACTGACATATACTAAACTGTCTTGTAGGATATCTTTTTCACCCTTTGACGATGTGTTTTCTCCTAACATAAGATGGAATCCAAATCCACGATGACGACTCTTTCTGCCTCTTTCTAAGAGAATGATCCCGTAGTCATATATAGCATTCAGTTCGTTCGGATCCTCGAAATACCTCCGACAGACCCGAATCATCTCAGGTGTCACAGGGATATCCTTTTTTGTGTAAGGGTCATGGATTATCCTGATGTTAGAGCAATAACGCTCAGCTTTATCGACGAGATTGTGGCCAGCCGTCAAAACAACGTCAAAATTAAGGTTCGGGACGTTGACATAAAACCCATTTCCATGCCTTTCTTCTATAACAACAGGTGCCAAGGCCGTCTGTCAGTTTACCTATCTCCCACGCCTAACAAGGGGAATTTCACTCACTTCCCAATTTCTCGAATGTTAGCTTTACTATCCAGTCCTCCCATCGACGCGCAGGTGTCGTGAGATCTATTCCAAAATGTTCGTG
Organism: Annulohypoxylon stygium; assembly: GCA_003314315.1. Classification (NCBI taxonomy): domain Eukaryota; kingdom Fungi; phylum Ascomycota; class Sordariomycetes; order Xylariales; family Hypoxylaceae; genus Annulohypoxylon; species Annulohypoxylon stygium. The sequence continues at coordinate 131,373 of QLPL01000025.1, forward strand.
TGTAGATAGGTCATCATTCTTTTGATCGGAATGATAGAGGTGCTCGGGAAGTTTAGAGCTAGCATTCTGGCTGGCAATACTCATTATCGCAGCCCTTTTTATCAGGAAAGATCTTAGGGTTGATATATAGGTCTGTGATTTCTGGAACAAGATGAAAATAAAAACCAAGCACATGTACCTAGAAGATTTATTGCGAGAGCACGTAGATTTTATGTCAGGAAAAAAAGGGGGCCTAATTCTACCCGAAGCCGTGTTGGTGACGTGTAGGTGCTGGGTATCCCAATTGGCTTCACCCGAAGCACGCACGGAGCAACAACATGCATAATTCGATGCACGCCTATGGAGTGTAAAAAAGTCTATAGTGTCTGAAAAACACGAGGGAGATAAATCGCGCCAGGTCAGTATCCAGGTTCATGTAGTGTTGAAACGTTCTCGATAATATAACTATGAATTATAGTATACCCAGTACCTCCCTACTGTACACCATTCTCCCTCTTCCATGCTAGTAATTCCAGACCCTATTACTACAGAGACGTCAAGCCTCGACATTTTCACCTATAAGATCAATAGTATATTGTGATCTTCCTCCTTGATACCTTGACCTTTCGTGCTCCTCGCCACTTGACCCTGAATCCAGCCTGGGCTTTGTCCGATGGGATAAGCTTGCCAGTAGTCTCCACATTCCCCAGAAAGGTTTTGTCTTTCTCTCCGTCCACATTCCACAATGCGCCCCCAGTAAGAAAATAGCTTTGGAAATTCCCAGTATCAAGATCCTTAGTAACACTGAAGTTGTCCACGACGGTATCGAACTTAGTATTCTGGAGTAAACTGGCTAGTAACAATAAGGCATGGCCCCTTGAGTCAACAACACATCCTAAAGGTAGAAAGCGACAAAGATTTCACATGGGAACTCACCTTTCCATTTCTCAGTGGTTGGATCAAGGACCAAGTAACCTATCCCAGCATTTTTCTCAACGTAGAAGAGATATACCGTGTCCTCAACGACCTCAAGGCACTGTGGCGTTCCCGAAATGGGGTTTCCACCGAGGGGGCCAAATGCTTTCCATTCGTCTTCGCCCGCGCTCATTATGCCGGCAAGACGACCAGCCACATCCTGGTAGGAGATCACGATCTCGCCTTCCGGGCCAATAGTTGCGCTCAGCTTGCTGTCGGGGGTAGTTTTAATATTCCACTTGCTTCCGAGCGGAGTCTCTTCCCACTCTTCAATGTCGTCGTTGTATGCACAGCATTGAATAGTATTATCTTGATCAATGAAAACGACAAGGCGCTATCGGCAAGCAATAAATGTTGCATTAGTATATGTACCGGGGGCTCTTGTGGGAACATCCATAACTTACAAGGTCTTCCTCGACGCCAAGTAGGTACGAAGCCGTGGTATTATCTTTCACGTTCTCGGCAATAACGTTCTCGCTCAGGACGGTATCGCCCACCCAATGCTTCTCAACAAGGTAACCGTCCCTGACGCTAAGGATGTAGATTCCTTCACCCTCATTATCTGGGAGCTTGGTGGAGCCTGCACCAACGAGAGAACGGGCTAAATCTTGGGTGCTCATGGTTGAGAACTTTCTAGATAAATGAAAACGTTGGAATTTTGGCTGTGCTGGCTCATCTCGATACCTCCCCTAGTGGCTCCTAGCCGTGCCTTTTTATACCGAAAATATCCAACCTAAGCCGCAATTCTAGCTTCACAAATTTTGAAGAGACATATCGCTATACTGGAAAAACTGAGGCTCTGCGTGGGGGTACATCTATTCATGCTATAATACTGATTGGCAAAAGAATCAGCTGAGAAACTCCACTATCCTTCCCCTTTTAGGCAAGATATTGAAGCTGAAAAGCGTAGCGCATGTAACGTAAATCTCACACACGTCATAATAGGTATATCATCTGGATACCCTTTGATCCTGCTCGGGCACGATTAGGTGTAAATGCAATGACGATAGCCACTAGATAGATACAATCGTCGCGACGATCTGCGACAAAGATCAATCAGTTTGAATTTGACCTATAGCATCCAAGGCGCCAAAAGTTGGCATTCACTACGTGGACATCGTCGGGCATCATGTCGCTTTATCAGGCACAGCATGCCCCATTCTGGTCAAATCGTATGTCTAGCTTAGATCTTACAAAAGTAAAATTCTTCGCACAAGATCAAAAAAACACTTTTGTCCTTCATCTGGCTCGATGCGACATCCACCCCAAAATACCCCATGCTGCGAAAAATCGTAGCCACGTATGCACCTAATAGGAAAAAAGCGTATCGCAGGCTCCTTCTACTACAGTCATCGCCGTCTCATCCATCCCACGCTGCTACACCGAGATCGACGACTAATACTAGCGTGGATGGGTTGCATCACTGATTCACCTAGATGTTGTATAGCCTATATGGGACGATCGTGTTTACTTAGAGAGTTGGCTTTTGTGCAAGCGTCATGTTAGAGGCTCACTTACTGCCCGACCAGCGATGCTATTTCTTGGATACGTTTTGGAAAATCAGGCTCTGGAAGCCTTGGAGAAGGAGATGGAAATCCAGATGGGGGGATCGCACAACTCAGTGAAAGAAATGCGGCTCAAAATTATCTCAAGTACCTAGGTAAGTACTTATTTATACCTAGGGTAGGCGTTCAGTATCGTAGTTTCATAGACCAAATCGAAACCCCATCATCAAATCTCCTTAGAACCAATTCTTAACTAATTTCTTCAAAATGACCCTTCATATTGATGCCGCGACAGGCGCCCTCACGAAAACAGCGCTAGAGGGCTACCTCATTGGTCACAATATTGACGATCCTAGCACAGAGAAAGAAAACGGCACCATTGGTATGACTCCTCTCGCCCTAGCCGCACGAAATGGCCATGTTGATGTTGTCAAACTTCTCCTTGACAATGGTGCTGCGGTGGATGCTTTCTCCTCCCAATGGCGCACCCCTCTCTGGATCGCAACGTCTCGAGGTCAGGGCGACAACCGGATAGAGATAGTTAATATCTTGTTAAAGCATGGAGCCGACCCTAAGTATTCTCACCCTAACCTCCTAAAAGGATCCACGCCACTTGAGAATGAGCTCAAGCAGGGAAAGAATCCAGGTGTGGTCCAGCTCCTTGTACAGTATGAAGGCATTACAGACAAGGCTTTGGAGCTATCAGCTCAGCTTGGACAACCGGATATTGACGATGCTATGAGACCTATCGAGGAAAGGAATGATCTGCGCGATTTCTTCATTAGCCTCATCACGGCACTGATCCTCTTCATTCTGAAATGGCTCAATAGCAGTGTCTTGACAGAATATGCCAACAGCATCTACAATAAGTTCGGGATTAGCGGCAACAGGACAACCAACATGACCATGAGGATCGAAGCTGTACGTTCACACAGGACCCCCTGAGCCCCTTTTATCCTAGAGTCATCTAACTTTCTTCATAGGAGATACCACGACCAAAAACCAAGGAGGAATTCCAAAAGAGCATCGGCGACTTCGTAGAAAAGAACAAGCTAGGGAAGTTCTTCAGTAAGGACAGCGAGAAACTGTTGGAGAATATCGCATCGAAAGCCTTCGACCTACAGAACGATGCGAGTACGGTATTGAGCCAACCAGAAAACACCGAGAACCTCATAAAGGTTGCACTTTACCAGCCTGTCATATATTGCGGTAATTACCCCTTAGACCATTGTGTACCTGTATATATTAAGATCATGTCCGCTAATGACATCATTAGATGATAGCGGGTCTATGAATTCTAGAAATAATCCCCAGGGAGAAGACCGCATGCAAGATCAGCGAGAGGTGGTCGGGCGAATCGCAGCAATCTGCACCAAGATCGTTCCTGATGATCTCGGTGTTCATTTGCGATTTATCAACAGTGAACCGCCGCACACCGACGACCTAAACACAGATTCTATCAAATCTATCATGACTCAGGTGAAGCCAGCCGGATACACTGAGATCGGCACTCGTCTCCGCGAACGCATCCTTAACCCCCTATTGTACTCTCAGTACAATGACGAAGTGAAGAATATGAGAAGACCAATTCTTGTCTCAATCATCACTGACGGAGTCCCATATGGAGGAAGAGGATCAGTGGAAACCCTTGACACACTCCAGGACGAGATCATGAAGTGTCAGGATTACTTACTTGAAATGGGTCTTCCGCTACGAGGTAAGCTATCTGTCCGATTATGACCTCGGGTTGGGCTACCCTGCTAACTCGTTTCGAAGCTGTGGTCTTCCAAATCAGTCAGATCGGTAGCGACCCGAGCTCCAAGGAGTTCTTGCAGAAGCTAAAGGACCAGAATCTCGAGAACGTATACATTACCTCACGTAAGCTCGACTCTCCCACAAGGTGGCACTCGATCGCTAACATAAACCCATAGAACAACTTGACTCCAAGTTCCGTGAGCTCAATAACAATGAGAGAAATCTCGAGGCCTGGGTAAGATAGCACCTATTCTCAAGACCGATTAAGAGACTAATATCCTTTTTTGTGTCGCAGTTATTCCAAACCCTTCTCGAGCCGATTTTGGACAGAAGAAGCGACTAAGCATGCGATTCGCAAGCTTTCTTCGAAAGACGAAGTAGATGTTGACTAAAGGTCTATGTAAGATCAAAGGCAGGAAGACGATGGATATGGGCTTGAAGTTTCATTGATTATCAGCCAACTTATGTTGGTTCCATTCGTTCATGTAGTTTTAATTATGACGGAGGGTTGTTGTCGCGCGAGGAGTTTCGGATTTTTCTTTTGTGTAGCAGTTATTTCTTTGGAGACCTTCGTTCTATGATACCTACCCACGATTGTTAGCTTACCATGTATGCTAGATACCATGTATTTTCTAGTTATGATTTATGAAGTAATCCTATAACCCCTTTTGAATGACTTGAAATCTCAATTGAACCTGGTTGCAGTATACTCTATTATACAGGGGATGTTCGACGCGACTTAACGTGTCCGTAATCTTACACTCGCTTATGAGATAAATGGCTTAACGTATCAATTTGCGCCATATGCTTCGTTTTCCATCGCCGATATTCCCAGGTATCTCATCTCCGAAACTCCATACAATATATGACTGCCGAACGACCAAGAGTAAGAAATCATCGTCCCCTACTAGCCTTCGAACCCCACGAATCAAAGGGGGATATATGCTAGTAATGTCGGCGGGGCTCGTCTTGAGCGGCCCGTTAAAATCCAGCACGAAGTCTGCATCCCATTCATCTGGATCGGAGGTCATTCGCTGTCGGCGTAAAGGACCGTTTGACCCGCTGTTTGTTGTTGAGTAAAAAGGGGTGGGGCCATATTTTTCGTAGGGTTGTGCGCCACGAGCGCAGGGGTGAAGGGACAAGACAGCGCCCCGAGAACTATCCGTGTCGCTTGCAGTTATTCTGTTATTCCTGATTTGGTATACGCTTCCATGGTTGTGAGAGTCTATGCGATGGTAATGAGGAATCGTGAAGTTCTTGGTATAGATGTTGAAACACACGGATACGAGAATGCTGCTCTTGGGAGGACACGAAGGTTCGCGAGTCGTCTCCGGAGTCTCAGATGCAGCATTCATCAGGCAATAGCCGCCAAATGAATCGACCTTCTCCCATCGCAGATTCGAGAAATCACCAGGATCCACGATGACATCAGCCCATTTACTCCTATCTAAGCGGTAGGTGGCAACAAGTTGTCCGTCGCGGAATTCGTTAACCTTGAGTTCTTTCTGCGGCGCAGGCTCGTACGTGATGACGAAGAAGACATTGTCTTCCGTTGGCGAAATGATAAAATCTAGCAAAGTACCGCTTCGAACCAGCCGTGACCCGATATTGTGAGAAGGGGTAAACTGCCCCAGAACGAAATTGTACGGGTGCGCGGTGCCAACTGGACCCTTCTCGTAGCAGCCAGCCATGTCAATATACTGAGGCTCCTGACCAAACTGCCACATGAATACCTCTGCGTTTCTCGTGAGAACAAGAATCTTCTCTCCTTCAGTAATACAACGAACGAACTCTTCTGGGACTTGAGTAGAATGGAGACGATCCAGTTCGAGATGCCAAGCGTTTAGAGTCCTCTCGCGCCCCATAAGGAGCAACTTGTCGCTCATCGCAGTCTTGTAACCCCGTTTCTCCTCATGATTGTTGGGGAAAATATATGCCCTCCGTTTTCTCGTCCGTATGTCGTCGACAACGGCAAGATAAGGGAGGACATAGGCTTCGGGCCACCAAGCTATTCGACCATTGTCATACATCATAAAACGCGGATAGTGAGTAGCATCAGTACCAAACTCTAGTCCATCTACATCTTCATACGAATGAACACCTCCTTCCACAAGTGGAACATCCTTGCTCAAGGTAAAAAGTTGGTCGTCTTCCAGAGACATCTCATGATGAAGAGCGGAAGCGAACCTGCCACTCATCCGCCTTTGAATTTTGTGAAGGGCCTGGCGAAATATCTCGCTCAAATCCTGGCCTTCGGTGGCGGACTTACGTATATGCTCCTCGAGACCAGGAAACCACCGTTGCGCGAGTTTAGGCCATATTTCATCGCTCAGCCAAATGGCTCGCCATTGACGACATACACTCAGGCCGGCATCTATATCCTTTGGTTCTAATTCGGCAAGGATGAATGTATGTAACTCAAAGGGAAGACGACTGACGATGTCGGGTCGGGCGCTTTCGGCGCTTGCGATGCTTGGCGGCTTCTGCGCATTTTCGGGGTGGTAGAATCGTGTTAAGAGGGATTTCATAATAGCCATCCCACCCAACATAATCGACTGTGAATTTGACGCATGTAGATACCGGATAGATGAAATTACGCGATCCCACAATTCCGGTTCCTATATTCATACGCAACCTACCAGGAAATAAGACACAAATGAATGTACGAGGCGGGGCGAGGCTGTCATCACAAGAAGGATGTGTGATGCAGGTCAACGTTTCTATTATAAGTAACATTAAGATGCATTATAAGCATCGTATTAGTATATACGTGATATATACCATTTACATCCTTAGCGTATGATGATAGGATAATATTCCTGGATAAAGAGGTTATTAGCCTATCCCGTAAAAGAAGCGACCCTAAAAGTTGACTCTCGGAGATCCGAAGATCTTCCATTTTTCTTACTCCTTTTAATTTTGCGTCTCGTATCTGTGGCATCCTCCAATCAATCTTGCTTCCCGCAAACCTGAACTCAACTTGTGGAAATAAATTGGTCTCACTCGAGTTGCAAGAGCATAGAAAAAGACCAATCATCGTCAAAAATACTTCAGATCGCTCAAGGAGCATCCCTTCACGAAACATTTATGTCGTAATGCCGCATCCGAGGAAGAATGCGAACCCGATCATTGGAGTTGATCGTGACCAGCCCAAAAATACCTGATTACCTAGCTTCCAGCGTCACTCAAAAGGATACCGAGGCCTCCAGGGCTGTTGCTATCGTGTCGTAGGAAGCTCATGTCGAATTCCTCCGCGTTAAGATATAGATCAAGTCAGACCAGCAAGAGAATCGAATTCTACCCCAGAATTCAAAGAAAAGAAGAGCTTTGTCGAATTCCCAGGGCAGCTCACGTTTTTAAGAGTCCAGACCCGTCTTAGTGCTTGCAAGTCTCCGGCTCTAAATAAGGCCACCGCCTAACCCACAACCTAATCTTGATTTGAATCCGCTATTTACAACGTCTAACTCATTTTAGACCACCATGATCAACCCCAGTTCCAGCTGAAGTGAAATCTAACCTATCTCACGATCAAATTCCCAAGCAAATCCCATTTCAGCCCTACCAATCGAACGGTCATTGTTCTCGATCGTTCTCATTTTCCAAGCTATGCAAGCTATTCAAGCTATTGACCATGACTCGCGCGATAAGCAAGATGCGATCACGGTGCTGTCACGAGCCAAATGGCCAGCAGCTTGCGCTGTTATATGTTGCGCTCTACATTATGAAGCTTGAACCCGCTCTCGCCATCGAAACTTACATGAGCTCTTTGGCGTTTAATATTCAACAGCGTGGTCTTATCTAATATGCGTTTCTTAACTGTTGTTCTGTTTTTACCAACCGCCGTAGGAGAGAGGCTAGTTGTCAGAGAGGTACAAGACGCAGTAGGTGCTCAATTAGAACAGTTCAGTACGTACATGGGCAACTACGCTTCGATAACGGTGGATGACACTATCCCGGTGAATCTAAGATCCGAGGATAATGAGATTAAAGAGCGACAGACATCCAGCAGCTATTGGTATGAGTCGATATCGCATCAGGGTATATCACCCTTTAACGTCAACGCTTCTACTTATAAGGTCTATCGCAATGTAAAAAACTATGGCGCGAAAGGGTATGAATAATTCACCTTCTTGAAGTATATACTAATTTAGAATAGGGACGGGAAAACCGATGACACAGCTGCCATCAACAAAGCAATCAGCGATGGCAGCAGATGCGCTCCGGGATCTTGTTCCTCGTCGAGCACAACGAATGCTATCGTTTACTTCCCTGCCGGAACTTATGTGGTTTCTTCTTCTATCATCGACTATTACGCGACTAATCTCATTGGCAATCCAAATAGTCTGCCCATCCTCAAGGCAACATCTAGCTTCTCGGGGTTTGGCGTCATTGATGGTGCACAGTACCAAGCTGGTGGTGTTTTACCCTATGGATCAACGAACATCTTCTGGTGCCAGGTTAGGAACTTTATCATTGATCTTACAGCCATTCCAGCAGCGACTTCGGCGACTGGTATCCATTGGCCCACGGCTCAAGCGACAAGTTTACAGAATATCTTCTTCAAGATGTCGTCCAATTCTGGTACTCAACATCAAGGCATATTCATCGAGTCAGGCTCTGGTGGTATTTTAAACGACCTTGTATTTGATGGTGGACTGTACGGGGCTGTATTCGGAAATCAACAGTTCACCGTTCGCAACCTTACCTTCACCAATGCGGTCACCGCTATATACCAGATTTGGGACTGGGGCTGGACTTACAAGAGTATATCAGTGAGGTGCGTGTGAATTATTTGGTGGCTTAACCCATATTTTCAATCCTAGATCTTAGTTGCTAACGAAAGTACAGTGAGTTATTAAGTTTTCTAACCTTATATTTACACACCAATTACCCCCTTGGGAGAATATGGGATGTGGTTTATTCAAGTCTCCATTTGGCGCTGATACATAATAATTAGGCAATTGCACGGTCGGTCTTGACATGGCTACTCGTGGCTCAAGCGGTGAAACGGTTGGGTCTGTTACGTTTTTTGACAGCTCGTTCACAAATACCAAGATTGCGTTCAACATCTCACGATCCTCCAGGTCTACCCCTGTAACAGGGGGCAGCATAGCGATCGAAAACGTATCCCTCAAGAATGTGTCAACCGCGATCCAATATGGACCTACTAAAAGCACCTTGCTAGCCGGAACTACAGGATCGACGACCATTGCAAGCTGGGTAAGCGGGAACGTATATAATCCTAGCGGCCCGAAGACCACCGCCGGCGCGATCACGCCACCTACGCGCCCAGCTGTCTTAGTAACTAGTGGAAAGTACTACGAGCGGTCGAAGCCCTCCTACGCCAATCTCGCCGCGACGTCTTTTTCTTCAGTGCGAAGCGGTGGCGCTAAAGGTGACGGTACGACCGACGATACTGCTGCCCTTCAGAAAATCATAACTGCAGCAGCTAGCGCTGGTCGCATCGTCTATTTCGATGCCGGCACATACAAGGTGACCAAGACCCTGCTCATCCCAGCCGGTAGCAAAATCGTTGGTGAGGGGTACTCCGTAATTATGTCTAGCGGGTCATACTTCAACAACATAAATGCACCACAAGTCGTCGTGCAGATCGGGAACGCAGGCGACTCTGGAACGGTCGAGTGGAGCGACATGATCGTCTCGACGCAGGGCGCCCAAGCTGGTGCGATCCTTATTAGGTGGAACCTTGCGTCGCCAGCCGGCTCGCCGAGCGGGATGTGGGACGTCCACACGCGCATTGGCGGGACAAAGGGGTCCAATCTATCACTGGCTAATTGCCCATCTACCCCATCATCTACGACTGTTAACAGTAACTGCATCGCGGGGTACATTTCCATGCATGTCTCTAAAACAGCAGCGCGACTTTACCTAGAGAACGTGTGGCTGTGGGTCGCGGATCACGACGTCGATGACGCATCCCTAACGCAGATCAAGGTATACGCCGGTCGCGGTTTACTAGTCGAGTCAACGGTAGGAACCCTTTGGCTTGTAGGCACTAGCGTTGAACATCATGTTCGATACCAATACCAGTTCAGCAAGACGCAGAATATCTTCGCCGGCCAGATCCAAACAGAGACGCCGTATCATCAGCCTAATCCGGGAGCGCGGCAGCCGTTCCCCCTGAACACGACGATCGATGACCCGAACTTCGACACCTTGTGCTCCCAGAGCTCGGCACCGAGTACTTGCGCCGAGGCGTGGGGGTTGAGGGTTAGTGGGAGCAAAAATGTGCTTGTTTACGGTGCTGGGTAAGCCAACTCCCTATTCCCATCATTTGGCATTCCCAAGTTAACCAGCCACAGGCTATACTCGTTCTTCAACAACTTCAGCACGTCCTGTTCAGCCAAGGGTGCTAGCTCGCTTTGTCAGACTGGCATCGTGCAGTACGACGCCGCTAACACCACGGGGTTCTGGATGTACGGGCTAAATACCGTGGGGGCCTACGGCATGATTTATAGAGACACGACGAAGCTTGCGGATTACTCAGCGAACGTCAATGTGTTTCCAAGCTCAATCATCTACGTCAGTAGTGGCACTTAAGCTGTTATACTAAGTACCTAGGCGTATATTTGGGGTATATCAGATCTACATAGCAATGTATATAGACTTCAAGGCCTGCTAATGGGTACATAACGCCTTTGAAGCAAGCAAACTAGCTTCACACCAGGGTTCCTTGCCAATTCTATTGTTCAATAACTCGCTCACAATCAGCCTCCGTGTCATCTTTGTTGCTGTAATATACTTCCGTGAGTTGTTCTATTGATACCCAACACCAGGCATTGAAACAATGTATTGTTCTCTTAATATCTTTATTCTGACTAAACAGCCTTTGTTTGTAGCTATCAGCCAGCAAGCCTTAAGGATGACGGAATTTCTAACCCAATGCGACTGGATTTTTCTCGGCATTAGGATTTCCTTTGGTGTCGGGGTAATTAGTTTTTTACGCAAACCTTTCGATTCTCTAATTAGGTACCTATTTTTTTTTAGTGAGGTACCATGGTTGTTTTTTACGAAGATGTTGTGGGCGAAGGGGGGCAGGAGTATTCGGTAAGAGAGCGCCCACACGATGAGTCGTCCAGAAACTGTTTCGTCGGTTCGGAGTATGCTTCTGAAGAGGATGCGGTACTGATGCTGCGGGAATTCGTGTCACCATTAGAGGTAGAGATTAATCCAAGATCTCCTACGCAGCCACCACCTTCCAGTAAGTTTACCTTACCAGCTGCTTTTCTTCAAGCACAGGCTGCTAATGCATTAGCAAAGGATGAGGAGAGCAAGAGAGAAGAAAACGGCACTTCGAGGCCCGCTTTTCGTCGAACGCAAACTGCCAAAAAGAAGGCCAAGGATGAGGATGAAGTCACGCTGAACGACCTTTGGTATGAGAGCGGTATGGATTGGGATAAGGTAAAGCCGGCAAAGGAGAACCGCAAGAACAAGGGTATGGAGGCTTGCACGACCGGACCAGAGTGCTTTACTTGTGGCTCGAGACTCAGTATAAAAGAAGTCATGAGTTCTGTCATGGCTTGCCGAGTATGTCACTGTTTCAATTAGTTGTCTAGTTGTCACTGATGCGCCGCCCGTCTGCCGTTCATACTCGAGGATGTATTTACATAGGTAATGAATAAAAATAAACAAATCATACAATATGAAGATAAATACAAGTGATTAAGAAATATTTGTACCTGCCGAGATTCTAGTGCAGATCAGTTTTCGCACCATTAGCAACGCCAACGTTTTGATTCAGGGGAACGTTAGGTGAGCACCTGGCGATTGTTACAGGGAACAAGAAAATGATTTTAAGGTTATCTGTATCGCCCGAGATCCATGACCATCCATCCATGGATATCCATGAATGTACATTGTACTACCCGTCGTGCCTGAGAAGTCAGCTTGGAACTGGGCTGTTTGTAACTTCGATTAGGTGACGTCACGGGGGCTTCAGTACTTGCTAATTAGTGTTACGGATCACTGCCTGGCCAGGCAGCTGCTATGCGTTGATTGAATGATCTGATTTAACTTAGGACCGAAGGACCCCTCTCCTACTATTCTCGGTCTTCTATTCTTTTTCTTTTTAATTACGCATGTCAATTACGAAACTAAAACTTATTCCATCTATTCTTCTCAATTCACCTAGAACCTTCACTCATCGATATTCTTCAAACATCCAAATTAAAATGGCAGACGAGAAATCACAAGACAAAGTTGTGTCAGCTTCAGCGGAGGATACCAAGCAAGCGGATACCGGCGACAATAAAAAGACGGAGGATTCCGCCGCTTCGGGTTCCACCACAGAGCAACCAAAACCGCCTAGACAGCTACCTACCCATTACAAGGGCATGCCAAGGCAATGGGAGAAGAACCAAGGTGCGTAATCAGCAGTGCAGCGATCTAGATCCCAACCTTCCATCTCCAAGGCTAACTTGGCGGATATACAGTCCCGAAGAAGGATACCTAAGCGCAGTTGCGGCAGACTACGAAGCATGATGGGATTTCAAAATGCCAATGCGATCACGGTCTTGTTCGGTGAGGGCTAAGTCCAGGGGTTAGGGCTAGGTACTCGCGCGGCGGGGTTCCTTTGGCGTATTTCTTAGGTACCTACCTAGTTGCTTCTTCTAGCCCTATCAAATTGAACAAGTGGCCGAGATTCACTGGATGAATCCCCTTCTCTCAACTTCAATTTACTTTATATTTCTACCTACTATTAGGTATAAATCGTAAACAATAACATTTAGCCCGAGAGAATACGCGTGTTCTATTCGATTCGGTATACGCTTACGTGCCTTTTCTCCTTAGCCAGGGAACCTCATCGTTTAGGGCGTAAGACACTAATAGCCATCCATGGTACCTAAAATCAGCCAACGCCAAAATAACTAAATCTCAAGCCAGTTTGAAAGGTCATCATTAATCAATAAGCGATAGTAAGAAAAGTTATAGTTGAACCCAAGGAATATCTCAAGATCTCAAAATACATACACGAATAATGAATGAAGTCAATGCGAAAAGACCTCAAGCCTCGTAATATGCGGCCGTTCTAGGCGGACTATCTCCTGAGGTGAGATCCACCCAAACCTCTCGTGAGCCGACCAACTGCCGACTTCAGTAAGGTGATCCGCAGCCTATAGTGGCATGTCCCCGCACCCTACGCTCACTATTACCACTGCATGAAGGGTAGTGCAGGATAGGGGTCAACAGTAACACGGGGTAGGAAGAATCGTATATATTTCTATTCTCATAGCCATCCAGGTAGTCTATGTTAACATCTCACTAAACAATTCAATCAAGTTAAACACTCTTAATACACTTATACTTATCACTAACTCATCGCCTCTAAGTCAAGTCTGACTTACACAACCTTCATCCCTCAGACTTACAGCAACCAAAATGGGAAGCATTTCAAAGAAACTCAGCGTCGTCGTAACAGGCGGCGCCAGCGGTCTAGGTCTCACGATGGCAGAATACTTCGCGTCGCAAGGGCACGCTGTTACCATATTCGATGTCAATACGCAAGCAGGCCACCAAGTAGCAACTGACCTGGCTAAAAAGCACCCTGAAGGCAAGGTCGACTTCAAGTTCTGCAACATCACATCATGGGACAGCCAAGCGACGGCCTTTAGGGAAGTTTACGAGAGGAACGGTCATGTTGACATCGTCATGGCCAATGCCGGCATATCGGAGCAGGGCGTCAGCAGCTTAGGACTGACCGACGAGGATGAACCGTCACAGCCCAGGTTGCGAGCTCTAGATGTCAATTTGACAGGCACAATATACAGTGAGCTTTTACCATTTCAACCTACTTCAATTTGAATATTCTTTCTAATTCTCATGCGATAGCTGTCAAACTTGCGATACACTACCTCAAGAAGAATACACCAGATCCTACGACAGGATCGCGGGGTTCTATCATATGCACGGCCTCAAATGCTGGTCTATACCCCTTCCCGGTAGCACCCGTATATGCTGCTTCAAAATCAGGAATCATTGGTCTCGTTCGTTCTCTAGATCAGGTCCTCGAGAAGGTTCAAATCCAGATTAACGCATTAGCGCCAGCTGTACTTGGTATGTGGACCCACAATTCCTCGTCTTCCCCTCCCCCCTATTTCTCCCCCAAATGTGTCCCTCTCCAAAATTCACAAACGGAGCTAATTCAAAACATAGAAACTTCTATCACTCCATCAAAAGCCCTCTTCGAGGACTTGATCATAACGCCTCACTCTACATTGATCAAGGGAATCGCCCAGCTTATCGCAGACCCGAAAATCAGTGGGGTTGTTGCCGAGATCCACGGAGAAAAGGTTACGCTGCGCACTCATCACGAGTACGTGGACGACGACACGAAAGCCAACATGGAAGTATTCTGGAAGCACGGAATTGCTTGAACTATATCACTTTTCTCATTTTTCTTTTTCGACAATTTCGATTAGATATCCAAGACAGGACTTAGAGACAAGGAGGGTTCGGAAATCTGGGCTGGCACTGAGCAAGTGATTTTGAGTCACGGGTAACGACATTTTTATAGATATATCGGTATACTTAGGGGAACTTCCTAAAGGAAAGTGCAGCATGGAGAATTTAATGATGGCACGAATTGACAATTATGAACAACAACACAGTAACGTGAATATTTCTGATAATAAATTTAAACAGGGAAAAATCGAATATGTCTAATTGCTGCCTAGTTTAGAAAGAAAGAGCCATTGAAGAAAGAAGATAATACCAAACTTAAAGGAAAACTGGCAACGATAGGTATCATTCAAGTCTTTTTTTAAGAACGTCCAGACTCACCTTTGGTAAGATCATAATATACCTAGCTAGGTATGCTCTTCATCAACATGACTCCATGGCTAGGTAGATATTAGTAGGTTATCTATAAGACACATACATATACCTTCCGGTAACTCATGGCCATGCCTCCAGGGCTCCTTACAATCTACCATATCAACGTAGGAACGACGAAGGATATTATAGAACAATGGTTGGTTAGCTATATATACTAATCTATTAATCAAAGTTGACGATTAACGACTTCAAACCCTACCTCATCGTTCATAAGTCAGATATATAAAAATCAACCATTCACACATCACCACGAAACATCTCCTAGGCAAATATCATAAAAGTTCAGGAAGTAACTTAAGTACCAAAGCATGTAGAGATACATACGACTTCACTTTCAATATACCTAGGTACCCAGGTAGCCTATAAGTTAACCTCTGAGTTGAATGTTACTTAAGAAACTATAGGATATACCTATGTACGCCTTGAGTACTGCTTACAAGCTCAGGGGTACCTCACATGCAATTCAATAATGACTACCCTATGGCAATGTACCGCCTGATCTTGTATCTACTAGACGGCCAAAACTACATGAAGTATTTGCGGAAAACCCTAGACCTAACCCTCTCAACTAGGTAGATCGAAATCGGGAGTCTCCAAGTTCTCCAGGCATGCCTATAAATACCCTTTCCCACTCCCCCCGAAATCTGCATCTTTTCTTCCTCTTCTCTTCACACCCTCTATCTTCATGGGAAAAACTCCAACATTCCATCTGAAAATATTAGACTGTAACATTGTCCTACTATCCAAAAATCATTTCTCCCCAACAGATTCACATTATCATGATGCATGGTTTTATCACTCCAGATGACAGCTTTCATTTGAGTGACTGTTTCAATAGATACCAAGCCCAACATGGGGGTCATCTACTGTTACCTTCACTTCCCCAGCAAACACACATTCTCCCATCATATTCTCCCACCCATGGATGACCATCGCTTTCGAGCTTAGCACTACTGCGACAGACATAATTACTGACGACTCTGCGGAAAATAAGTATGGTAACCCATGACTCAAATCTGCCAAGCCTGGGCTCCAACTACATCCTTCCTCTCATCATCTAAGTCACCATTAGTCTGCGTTAATTCTATGATGGTATGTTCACTTGTAATCTTTCCTCGTTGCTTACTAACAAAATAGATATAAAAGAACCTCTTTGGAACTGCGAAAACCATTCTGCACTTACCCATACACTTACACTTGCATCCCTACTACCACTTTTACTCCCCTTACATCTACATACACGAGTACACGTCCCACGAACTCATAATTGATCATATTCCCAAACGTCTTCAAACACCACCTACACTTTCATTACCATATTAATCATCTTACTCCCTGATACTTATTGAAGAATCGGGATTAATCCATACCTGCCCACCAGCCAACATTCAGTCATCACCACTGCATCCTCTCATTCATCGACTACCTTGAAGTAGTCGCTTCCCCCTGATCCCTATGTTCCGAGTTCCCTGGCACAGGCGTCCGATGATTGATGCTATGGAGCGCTCACGACAACGGCGTCGGCAAGGTAACATTGACGCCGAGCGTCAGTTAAGGGCCGGGCAGCCCGAATTTCACCACGAGCTCATCAGGAGGTTAGCGACTCTAAAAGAAATCCAGTCACACGATATCGACGGCGACACTTCTTTGAGCACACTATCACATGAACCCTGCATACCCCGGAAGATAGAAGATGAAAGCATGTACAAGACTGGCAACGATGTGCTCCCTACTATCGAAACTGATGACGCCTCCCGTCTTGAAGAGGAGGATGATTGGGAAGCTATCGCTGCGGCTATTGACGCTGAAGTCAACACCGGCTACCTAGATCCACGGCCGAAAAGCAAAGGCCTCTACACAACGACCTCTTTAGGCGAGAGTCAGAGCACCAAACCCAAAACATTAGACCAATGGTTGAGCATTGCCTCCGATATGAACCAAGAGAAGTGCAATGAGAATGGTCAGGATGTCTTCAACCCAATTCATCGAGCCCACTCCAACCGAAATGACTACGGGAAATACAACCTTACTACACCACAGCAACTACATCAATCAATCGAACCGTACCTTCGCGTTCCCGGAGCATACCCAGAGGACTGGATTGCAATGTCCGAAGCAGCCAGGGCCGTAGCCGAAACCAGAGCGGAGTCCGCTCGTAGGGGCAAACAGCTAATCGATGAATTCTCAAGAGCGAGGCAGAGCAATCAATATGAAGGAGAGCGCTCGCATATCCAGCCTGAGCGAACTGAATCTCGAGGTTCCCGCCGACGTGGTCAATTCGACCACAATATAAGATAATACGTCCCATTAGGACGTTAACACCTTCATCATCATCATCCTCCACAACATATCTTGACTCCTACCAACAGCTTCTCGGAATGAGTAGCCAAGGGACTGCTGTCAGGTATAGTACAAAGCATAAGGCAATATTATTGCCCATACAAGTCAAGCTTCCCTCTTCACCTATGATGAAGCTTGCACTGTCAAGAGCATCACTCATCGATCCTGCATCTACCGCGATGCGAACCTGAAAGCATGGGAAATTGCCTTGTTGTTGCGCAAGGAGCTCTGAACCCCCTTACGCTGGGGAACGCGGTATACAACCACAATCTATCAGCACAATATAGCCCCGCGCTGGACGCGGGGCATGTGTCAATTCGTCCTTATAGGACGCGGGTGCATCCTATGTGCCCATACGTCCTCAAGGCACGCGCAATCGCGCAGAATTGCGGCCTCCATGTTAGTGTGTCATCCGTCCCTTGGAATTGGGCGGCCCACCCTACCACGTCCCTGTCGATCCGGATTTCATGTTCCCGCCGTCTTCACATGGTCGGCAAGTATTTTGACCAAAAGCTAGAACCGGGATTTTTCATGTGTCTTCTCGTCACCTGGGGCGATCAGTCCCAGTAGACGCCCATCGCCTTTGCGGCGGGCGTGGCCCTAGCGCGCTCCGCCGCAAGCCCGGCTATTGGGAGTGGCGTCGTTTCGTTTCCCCCGTCACCCACTTACTCACACTTACACACACTTCCAACGGGCATCACTGGGCGGTTCAGCCTGCTCAGCGTGCCCGCCCCCACCCACAACCCTACGAGGCGCCCCGGAGCCGTCGCTGGTACGACGGCTCACGTATCATGGTAGGCTCTGTGGTGCCGGCCTCATGACACCGTTCGTTCATGGTGGGTCGCCGAACCTCGACCTAATGGCGGCGGAGCACGCCGTGTCCTCGCTGACCGCGGGCGGTCCGGGGGCACGGCGGTACTGCTCCTGCTAGAGGCGATAGTTGGGAGAGTCACGGCATACGCACGGTGGTTTTGGATCCATGTGGTGGTTCGCTTGATGGAAGATGCTAGTTCGGGAATTGGGTATGGAGAATACTAGGTGGTAGGAATTAAGGGAATTGGGGAGAGGATGTTTGGAATGTGCTCGGCTAGAATTAGGTATATCACGTATCTCATTCGAAGATATGGGTATATAGGTGATAGATTGAAGGGGTCGGATTTCTACACGATTAACACCGAATTGAATTTGTGAAGTGTATTAACTATGAGCATATGTGTGTAGGACGCAACAGCTCACCGATGTGGACCGTCATACGACAGAGCACTATTTGTAGCAGTAACTCCACGCCCCGACTCCCCGCGAAGCCACAAAAAGTGCTAATAATAGCCATCTTTCAGGGCACACTCGCTCCAAAGTTCCAAAGCGTTCAAAGACCCGAGGCAACAAACCATCGACACCTAACATTGAAACATTTCAGCGATGCGCAGAGGCAGGGTTCTTCGCTGACCGACACGTTTTAATTCCCTGCTTTTTCCTACCCTACTTACTCCAATTCTACGAACGGTACCGAATTATAAGACGCACGTCGGAAATGCTGACGACTCCCTTACAGCCAAACGCCTGTCTCGATCGCTGGACTGGTTAGGGATGATGGTGGGAAGAGGAATAGCGGCTTCTGCTGTGGACGAATAGGAAACGTGGGGTAGTAATAAATTCCGGGGTTGGTGTGAGAAAAGTCTGGGGGAAGGAAGGGGGTCAGGCAAAGTCTGGGGTAGCATTAGTCTCGTATTGGAAGCATTGGAAGCCACGGTATTGAAAAGGAAGGTTGTCATGTGATTTGTGAGGGGAAAGCAGGAACTCATCGCCCTTTTTGCTCTTTCGACACACCCAGATTGAATCTTTCCCCTTGCAACTTTTATTTTGACCTCCTTCCAGCTCATCTCAGCCTGCTTCTTCTCTGTCTTCCTCATTTGTTCCTCTTCTTTTCGCGCCGAAAGGCTCGAGAAAGATGAGGGACTTCTCCCAGAACGAAGAGATGCCAATCCAACTGCAGCCAGCTACTTATTTGAGCAGTAGTTGATATGCTCGCAGCCTTCTCCAAGATACAATTGACTTGACCCTCTGCTCCTTTGTCATCCAAGGCGCGGCATTTCTTTCGGGTTCGAGGCCAACTTCAGGCTCCGAAACGCGTTCTGTTCCATGTATATCGAAGAAGAGAACTTTTAAAGGAATTGAAGTTTAAATCCGACCGTCTAATAATTCTCATCGAGTCTTTTAGTTCAGTAGCTACCATGAGAGCATTCGTGGCGTGCAGGATCTAGTGGTCCTTTGGACGCCCTCGGAGTACGGAGCTGGCTCCGTGACACACATATTCCCCTCTTTATGGCAACATACGATGGCTCTTGAAATTCGGCAAAAACTCCGTCCAGAAGGCCTGATCAACGAAAAGGGACCAAGAAATTGAAACGCCCCCAATATCTGGTATACTCGCGATTCAATCAAGGACGTCTGATATTGTCCTCGGAAAAATTCTGGAGTAGCGCCCTGAATATTTGTCTTGGGAAATTATAAATCTTGAGAATGCAGCCAATCGACACATAAATATGGACAGCCAATGTTTCTAGCGACCGAGTTCGTTACACCAAGACCGCATTTGGGTATTCTCGTGTCATGGCTTTGGGCTCTTGAATGGCGGCCTCAAGCAGCATTATTAGACGTGATGGAGGAGCTTGGGTGGCAATCAGCTCTGCCGCCTCTTCAATCAGTCCTTGCTTGTGCGATCTATCATTAGTCGTTATTTCGCTTCGATATCGCATCGGGATATGACGATGTTTCCCAAGGTCTCGGTGACCTATACCAGACTATGCTCGGTCATTCTGCCTCAGCTGGTATTTTAACTGCGGGCCATGCTGGTGGCCTCGCAGACAAATGCGCTCATTGATAATGAAAGGGAACCGAGTTTACTTCGTCAACAGTTGGCATGGTTTTGTCCTATGTCGCCGTTCATCTTTGGTTGGACTGGGTCAACGCCGCAAAGGAGGACCACACGAAAGCATACGATGTCTGTGCCTGGCTATTGCCGTTTCTAGTACCGTGTCAGCTTGACCTACATCTATTCACCTGTGTCCGATGGGGAGGTCGCCTCGTCTATTGTCTCATCTCGCCTTGTCTTCGCCTGTCCTTAGCAAATCCTCGTCGTCAATCCGGAATATCATGCTTTTTAGTACGATCTTATCTAAGACCGTTGCTAGCGCTGCGTATGCTCGGTCATGATGCTGCCGTCGTTATCGTTATCTGGGGGTCTCGTCGATATTGCCTGATGGATTGTCAAGAGGACTCGGAAACGATGTTGACTAAGAGAACGTTGGATGTCGTTAGATGGAGAATACTAGGAGGAGGCTAGTATCATATACCATTACTTGGGACCCATCAAGGGGTAACCCTAGTGCACGACCAACACGAAATCGGCCAGTTACACACAAACTTAAGTCTAATCTACTCGGCT
Source organism: Annulohypoxylon stygium (assembly GCA_003314315.1). NCBI lineage: Eukaryota > Fungi > Ascomycota > Sordariomycetes > Xylariales > Hypoxylaceae > Annulohypoxylon > Annulohypoxylon stygium. Next base: position 152,226 of record QLPL01000025.1, read on the forward strand.
ATCAACCCGTCAATCTGACCTCACTCTCCTCACCTACCCGAACTAGTTAGTCGGACGAGATCTATTTATCTCTGCCCCTCAGACTCCCCTCTCCCCAGCTCCGGACCGGACAGGCCTGCTAGTTGGGTTCTCTCCCTCCTATTCCCCAGCAAGAGTCCACCATGCCAACCAATTCTCCCTCTTGATTGGATATCATCGGAAACATGGAGATGTGGTGGGGGTCTCTTCAAGGAAGGAGCAAGATGGGAAACCGCCAAGTGGGCCTAGTCGAACTCTGGTTTGCACAAGTTGCACAAGTTATGCAGCGTTAGGTTAGGGTAGCATGACTTTGCCCAACTTTGACCTAGCGGTCGTTACGAATGGGTACTTGGTGAGGGGAGCGACGGTTGAGAGTGGCCAGTGAATTCAGCGAGTTACCTAGTTACTTTCCTAAGCGGGAAAACCGCTCAAATCACGGGCAGGTCAAGTGATCTTGAGCCCTGGTGTTCCGGCCGTATCTGAATTGCATCTTCACGATACACCAGAATGATACTAGGTACATCAGATCCAGGATCCATACATCATGTACGTCAGTTACATTGATTTGGTGAGTGGAATTTGTGTTATGTTGCTGTTAAGCTTAATTTACAGAATCAAGAGCTTGATTTTAGTTCGTCTCCATTCATTCATTCGCGTGAGAAAAGGAAAAAGAGAAGCAGGGCCTCGGATATGGTGAAGATGGTGTTTTGTTAATTTACAGATGCCATCCGGAGGGTTTGGCTATGTGGATTTTTTTTGCTCCCATCTTTACATGTGTCAGTCAATGCAATGCGATGCCTCCCCCCTTTAAGGTTTTTATCCCTCCTATCCACGGGAGTCTTAATGACCTCTATTACTCTAATGCTGGTTCTCCTATTGAACACGGTGAAAGGCATGGCACCATCGATGATGTTCGATGCTATGCACTCCCTTCACACTCCAGATATGCTCATTCACACGTTCCGTATCGTAGTGCGAATCCCAGCCTCCGTAAGTATGGAGGTTAAGTTGTTTAAGTCTATAGTCCGAGGTTAGTATTTGGTGTTTTGATATTTGCGGGATTTTCGGAATCAACACGTACGAACTTGGCCATGAGGGCAACCATGAGATCGAAAAGACCGATGGCCTCAACGAAGGCGAAACCCAAAATGGCGTAGGAGAAGAGCTGTCCTCGGAGGGCGGGGTTGCGGGCAACACCGTTGAGGAGAGCGGCGAAGACGAGACCGATACCAATACCGGCACCAGTTAGACCGATGGCAGCGGAACCCATACCCAAGTTCTTGGAGACCTCGACCATGGCCTGGGCGATCTCAGACGAGTACGCTCGGCGGGGAGTCTGTTGGAAAGCCTGGCGGGTGGTGGCGCTCAGGATCTTGGAGGCCTGCTGGCGCTTGACGGTCTGGAAGGGAGTGGCGTTGCCTGAAGCCGGGATATGGTCAGCTGGCGCACGCACAAAATAAAAAATATTTTACGTTGAGGGGTAATTAATTGTGGTGATAAAGACTACGATGATACAATTGAAGGCATTGGTGTTGATATCAATTCTCAATGGCAGGTGGTTTATGATTGAGCGAATTGATGGCGGTTGGGTTGAAACATACTGATGGTTCGCTTAGCAGCAACGGTGGTCAATTGAGCTCGCATGGCAGGTCGAGCGACCTTGGTGCCCATGGAGGAGGCAAGTCTCGAGGCGACGACACGGGCGGAGGCCATTGTGATTGACGTAGGTGTGATGGAGGGGAGAGGTGTCGATTGAAAAGACGAAAATGGCAGATGAGAAAGAAAAGATGAGAACTTCTCAAAGTCGGTGATGAAAAAAAAATCAAGCTTGCTGACTGGTGTGTGTGGGAAAGGAAGAAAAGAGAAGGGAGAGCTTCGGAAGAATCGAGAGGAACCAGGTCGGCTAGGTCGCTACACTAACAGGTAAGGTTGCCGGGTTGGGGACAGTTCAATCACCTGGCGGTCGGTACAGCGTCGGTCTTTGGGAAGAATGGAAGTACTCTCTACAGGATGTACTAGTGTATAGTACACTAACTGCTAACTAACACTATTCTAGGGTACGTCGTAGAGTGACAAGAGACAACCTGGAAGAGTGAGAAGTCAAAAGCATAGGCCACGACTCGAAACCCATAGGAAGGGTGGATGATGAAGTGGACCCTTAGATCCAAAAATGATCAAAGCTCCTTGAGAATTTTTTTACTACGTAGTGGAGGCTACCTAATTAGGACAAGGCTGACGATAATTTTTGACTGTTTGGTAAAAACGAAGCGCCGCACTCGGGGAATACCGGGTCTTCCCTTAACAGAAACCCGAGCTTATTATACTCAAAACCTTTCTTGAGGCTTTTTTATCACCTTCTTGGCGAGCTTCACGATCCATGACTTCCGTCTTGTTATTTTTTTCTCATTAACTTTGAAGTTCAATTATCGCGTGTTGACAATTCAATGTTGATTTAAATATTTGTACTTACTTTAATTTTTCAAGAATGCTCGCTATATTTTCAGCTTGTCTCTCGTCATACATTGAGGTCTCATCCCGGACACCACATGTACACAGTACATTCAGAATATTGCATTGAAAAAGCAATGATATACACAGAAAAAAACAATAAAAATATTAAAATTAAAGAATAATTACAGGCAACCCCCCACTAGTAACCCCCACCAAGATTTATCAACGTCAACGATTTAGACCTCCGGAAACACGTGGGTGGAGCATCACAGGCACACAATAAACAGGAAAGAGGGATGGAGCAGAAAAGATAAAAGCGCGTTGCACCCTCGGGTTCCGGAAGGAAGGAGCTTCGCAGAAGATTCCTTTTGGACCCTTTTTCAATTATCCAAAGCACTTGCACTTGCTAAGAAATTCCCTCAATGAATTCTTTCTGAGAAGTCGCTCATCTACATGGATACTAGGTCCACTTTGTTGTCGACCAAAGGTGGATCTCGGTTCTTCGAGCTGTCTTCCATCCTTTCATGCAACTTTGAACCACTGAACCATCTAATTCATCATACCCATCATCTAATCATCCCAACTATTTCGTACAGGTACCCTAAGCTCACCTAAGCATCATCTACATCTACGGACACTTAGTTCCTAGTTCCACTGGACACGATATCCATCCGCTACGTATCACTACCTAGGGCTCCCGAAATGCGGCTGCACGAAAGGCAACTCGTCCGGCTATCTGCCTTTTCTGCGTTCCCAGGTGCAGTATGGCTTCGATCTAACCTTTATTTTTGGAAGCTAGCCAATAGGAGCAAATCCACGGACTCCTTAAGATTTTCCCGACGATCGCCGAAAAAGGGCTGACTGGTCTCCCCTTTCCAATCAATCCCTCAATTGCAGGAAAATGCGCAGACGCGTGCAGCTACACTGCTACTCTACCACCTACCTCCAAATTCCGTTGGGATTCTCCCAGGAGTCCGGGAAATGAGAAATATGAGTCAGTGGGTCTTGTGTCGCGAAAAGATTTTTCGGACCAGTCAGATTCGAGCTTTGCAGCATGCAGCTATCGCCAGGATTGCTTCTAAGCCTCATTGCCTCAGGATAGCATTTCATTGAAAAACAAGGGAAATCTCCCTTCCCTCCTGTTTTTTCCTCATGTTCTCATCGATTAAAATCGCAAAGTTGATGGATGTCGACATCCTAACATCGGATTTGCGATTGATCATATATGGTAATGTCCACCTGGAACTCACCGGAAGAGGATTCGACGAGTGGATTTGACGTCTATTTAACATCCACAATGCATTCTACGTACCAAGCGGTATGTATATACTGACATATGAGCGGTATGCACATTGATCTTCTCAATATCAGAATTACTTGGGTCTTGATTTTAGGGCCAATGTTATCCGCTCCCCTCCCCGTGGAGCGAGATGAGGAATGACGAGAAAAATGTCTCGGTTTTTTTTTTTCGATGATGCTCAGTTGCATCGGTACTCGGTTCGAGAATTTTCCGGCTTTCTTCCAATTTTCAAGATTTCATTCTCTCCCCGCCCTCGAGACTTGAAAATCGCTACAATTACAGGTAATCCATCACGTGAGTATACCCAAACAACCTGAACATGGTATATACACACCGACTTGTACACCTACTTTTGTACCCTGACAAAAGGTATCACAATTCGACATAGGAAATTATAAATATCCATACCGATTCTATACCGATTCTGAATCAGGGGTAATGTTTATGACATTTACCGCTAAATCGCCCCAGCAGCCCAGCTGACAAGTTGTCAAAAGGGTCAAAACCCCTTAAGCTTAGGTCGATTAGGGTCAAGCTGAAAAGCGCCCAGGTGTGTACTACGCAGTACTACGCAGGTAACACCCGCATAGTGGACTTGCCCTGGGTAGATTTTATGTAAGTATCCGTCATAGATGCGCGGATGCCTGCCAAAGCCCGCCAATGCCTGCCAGTGTTCTGCAAAATACCTGCCCTCCTGCCCAGTCTACGCCGGTCTACCTGCCCAAATTCATGGTACACGTATCTGAGGTTCCCCACCTACCTCGTGAAAGCTCGGGCCAAGTTTTACCACTTTTTACTCTTTTCACCACTTTCACCACTTTCACATGAACCTGTTACACGTGTATCTACGTAGCTGGCGCCCCTTCTTTAAACCTCGATCTCCATCTTCGTGATCTGCGATATTACAAGTTCCAAGAGCGTCTTGTTATATTGACTTGTTGATTGTTTACTCTTTTCAACCAATATCCTATTATCATCGTCGTTGTCGTCTGCATTCAACTCTTTAAGTCTTACCGTGCTGTTACAATTCTAAGTCTCTTCCCGCCTTTTCATAGCCATATACAACATTTTTATACCCAATTCTCTCCAAGATATCACGTATACGAATATATCAGTTATGCAGCAGGTTCTGCCCTTTGTCCAAGTCAGAGACCTTCCCTCGGCAGCTTCATTCTACTCAGCTATAACCCAGCCGTTGAAGCTTCGATATATCTCTGCCAACTCATCTTCTATAGTATATGGTGACACCACCACCGGTGTCCTGAAGCCGGTCCTGGAAGTAAGGAGGGCCGGTTCCGGATCTCTAAGGCCTGCACGCGTTGTTCTTTCAGCCCAATCGCCACAGATTCTAGCTGCTTTTCGTTCTGCTGCTATACGAGCAGACCCTGATTTACCCATCGAAACTGATGGCAGGAGTCGTGTAGAACTTACCGACTACGATGGAAACAGAATAGAGGTCGTGTGCTCAGGGGGTGAGGAGTACCCTCGCTCCTATGGCCGTTCAGCAACGAGCTCCGTCGCCTCGCGGGAACCACGTGCCCCGGGGATAAGGCGGAGCGCCACCATCTCAGCCATGGAAACGCCGTCTCGCGAGACTCCTAGGAGCGGAATGGGCGCCGGTCTTAGCACTCTCCTCGGAGCAGCGGCTGCGGGTGTAGCCATCGGCGGTGCAGTGACCTACGCCATGATGAGGAATGACCGCCAGCCAGTAGCGTATCAGGAATACGAAGCGCAAGGCTACGCACAAAACCCTTACCCACGACGGAGCTCCGTTCAAGATCCGCCTTCGTACCAGCAACCTAGGTATATTGAGGACTCGCCGTCTAAGAAATATCCCCCGGTCAGCTACGGGCGGTACGCCCAGCTCGAGGCTCCGCCACCTCGGAGCAGGGCGCCAGATGACCTTAACGACGGACGCTCGAGCCATTATGGCGGAAGGGGCCGTCGAAGTAGCGAGGCGGGCTCGATGAGACGCCCGCTTATGATTGCCGATGGGGAGTACAGCACTACCGGGTCCCGAAACGGGCTCGGTCAGCGTCTGCTCATGGACCACGAGTACCGCAGCCAAGCGGACGGCGACGACCGCCGCAGCTACGCTCCATCCAAAGCTCCCTCGAAGTACACTGCTTCCCCGTCGAAGGCGCCATCTAAGCACCGCGCCGAATCTACGTACCGCGGCCGCGATAGCTCTAAAGTTAGAGCGCCCAGGCCGGTCGAGGCGGAAACGTATGTTTCAGCCCGAACAGCGCGGTCCGCTAGCACGGTGCGCCCTCCGGCCCAAGCACCGACGTACGAGCGTGTCGGACGCAGCCGGGCAAATAGCTACGTCTCTGCGCGGGAGAGCAGAGCCAGCTGGGAGGACTGGGATGACGACGAGGAAGACGACAACGTGAGCCTAGCACCGAGCGATAGCATCAGCTGCATCGACGACGAGGAGCGCAGCCGGCGGAACCACCGTCGCGGCTCGCAGGCCGGAGCACCTTCTGCGGTGGGACGGTATAGGAAAGTTGTTAATGAGTTCGATGGGAAGAGGAAGCCTTTGTACGGGTCTGAGTACAATCATCACTAGCTTGCCTGTAAGCTTATAGGAACCCCCCAAGTATAGCTCGGTAAGAAAGAACGAGGAGGAACGAAAAACAGGATTTCAGTGAGCAAACAAACCTGCGACGTAATGACAGCATGAAACGAAAAGGGATGTAAGGGAGCACCTACCTGGGTAGTAGCCAGGTACGCGAACAGGTACACGCAGCAAAAACGAAATCTCACGACACGAACAAACTCTTGTATGGAAGGAACGGGACTGGATTATTCTACGTGCGCATCAAAAATCATCATCATTAGCATATATATCATATTTCTGGAGGAACATCTGCATACATCATTTTTGGGCATTAGGTAGGGAATTTGGGGTTACTCGTTGTTTTTGGATTTTTTTTTTTCAGTTTCTTGGGAGGAGAATGTATAAGCAAGCAAGCGAGTGAGCAAAGCGGAATGATTCGTATGAAGGGGTATGACATGAATAGATAAGTGGTGGACGGGGTGGTCTTTTGAGCGGGATTCTTGTTAGGGCGGTTGCTTGGACGGATCGCCCGTTATATATACCTATGTTGTTTTTCTTGATATCTTGAGGTTTGGAGGTTTTGTTTGTTTCTTTGCGCGAGGACTTGTTGGCTTAGCTTAGGTTCGCTTATTATGTTGGTATGAGTTATGAAAATATAACGGCTTCTTCTCTTCTACATGAGCTCTATGGCTATTGTTATCGTCGTGTTGATATGGCTTGATTTGTGAACCTAGAGCCTCGAGATACAATCCGCTCTCCACACGATGCTATAAAGAAGAGCCCAGGTCGGGAGCTCAAGAAACTTAGCCCAGAGCGATGAGCCCGACGTATCTACCTCCAAGTGATGCCCCTTTTCGTTGGAATTAGGCTCAACACCTGTTACTATAGGTAGGTAACTTTATTTTGCATAATCTATTTGAATTGTGGCAAGAAATACCATGGCCGCGTTGTATTTCTGTCTAACCCCTGCTAGACGAGAGAAACAGCTGGGTATCGCTATAACGACTCAATAATCATCGACACTACAGAAATCTCTTTTTCGAGTAAGAGCGTTTGTTTTCTCAACATCTAAGTACACACCATAGGGGTGATTACTGAATGTTCCCGACGTTTCCGTGGCGTTGGTAGCGGATTTGGGTACAGGAATCTGCAGCCATCCGAGATTGAAACACCAATGTCTCAACACCTCACTTCAACTCCTGCGTAGAATCTTTTGGAAGAAAATATTAGGACACTCTAGGTTGGTACTGTTATAATCTCTTATCCATCCAACATCCATTTCCTTAAAATTCTTTCTGTCAATTTAATTTATTATTTATTCCTAGAGTCTATGTGCTTTCCGTGACCCTCGACCTCTGGTCGGGATAAACACCTACGGGAGCTATAGAGACTTCGAAGTGACCAAATCAAAGGTACGAAAATTTTGTTGGTCTATTAGCTCCTTAAGGGGGAGCCCTCTCAAAGAGTCAAGAAACTAGGTACCAGGTAAGCTTACTTGGATAAGTCACCGAGAGGAAGATTTCCTCGATCTACGCCTTAAATCACGATTGTTTTTAATCACCGTACGCAAGTAGCTAACCGCTACACTAACAGAAGCAATTCGCGAACAATTAATTCCATTTATCAAATACTTCGCGCAAATCGTCTTGCTAACAACGATGCTAGGGTATAGGGGGTATCTTCGGGGTATCAACGACATCTAACTCCAGGTCTGAACAACAACAATCAGTCCACCCCTACATTTCATCGACCTCTTCCTCCTCGTTCTTGCCGATAGCGTAGCCCTCGATGAACCCATTTGGGTCGCACGTCTGCGTGAGATCGATCTTGTTGACCTGAACCCAACGTCTGATGGCTTCCTTATCAAGCCTAACTTTCGGCACGGTCTTGATCTCCTTTGATTCAGCTTCGCTCTCCTCTCCCGAAGCACTACCACTCTGCTCCGCTGATTCACCAGCTGCGTCGGCAGGAGTCGTACCAGCGTCCTCAACAATATCCATATCTCTGAGCACAGCAAGGCAGTCTTCGGGTACAATCCAAGTAGCCTTAGAGCACTGATCGACACTGATCAGATACTCTCCTTCTACCCCGTTCTCGTCCGCAGTTTCTTCTTTTTCCTTATCACCTGCCTCTTCTCCCTCTTCATCATCCTTCTTCTCAGGCTGAGATAAATCTAACCCTAGCAGCCACCTCGCGATTTCGCCGGCCCAGAACCTCTTGTAGCCCTTGCGTCCGAGTTCCGAAATAGGCTTCTCGGGGCCTCCGAGGATGCCCTCGCGGCGGGAGATCTCGTACGAGACGCCCATGAGAAGAGCGCCAAGGCCCTTACGCTGCCACGGTGGGAAGACAAGGATACACGCTAGATTATTGTTGTCCCAGCTAAGCTTCTCCTTCGAGAAGAAGCCTACAACTTGTGGTCTAGTTTCGGGCGTTTGCTGTTGATTGGGATTCGAGGCATTGGTCGAGGATACATGGGATTGAGGAAGAGGTTCATTTAGACTAGTGTCGTTGGTGGAAGGAGGTTGTTGCGTGTCGGATGGTTGGGGAGGAGTGTAGACGAGGAGAAAGTAGTTGAAACCCGTAACGTCAAAGAAAACCGACTTGTTATCAAGGAATAGCTTCGCGAACAGGGACAAGTTCTGACAGAATAACTTTAAATCGAAGAGTTAGCTTTTAATCTAGATATGGTTTTTGCGGAATGAGAGAGAAGGAAATGGCTCGACTTACTCCATCTTTCTCCCCGTCAACCTCCCATACACTCCACTCGCCCTCATCAGTGATAACTTTTTCAGCGGCTGCAGACGCATTTGTATGTGCACCAGCATCACTCTTCTTTCTGCCCCTTCCCTTCACCTTCTCTACACCCTCGGTCGCAGTTATCTTCACAGTTCTCCTGCCTTTAGGGTGTGTATATACTTTCGTGCCTGGCATCCGGAACGTACGCTCGCATGTTCTAACATGCTCCCACCACATCACAAGCTCCCTACTATACTTAAAGCAACACGGGCACACATACAAGCGTTCCAACATAGGCGGAGGATTTCTCTTCCCACCACCAATCCTTCCCCCTATCTTGCCTCCACCATCTCGATCTTTACTCCCCTGTCTGTCTTTGCCGCCCGCATTTGTAGTATTCGAGATATCGCCTAGCACTTCCTTGCCATAATACGATGGATACCACGCCTTGAAGCAGATATCTCCCAACACGACTTTATCGATGTTGCGGTCCGATCGCGGCGTCGGCGGTGGCTTGACCAGTTTATCCGCGGAGAGCGGGCGTTTCGGCGTTGTCGCTATCTTATCTGTCGCAGTAGTCTGCGTCGCACGAGAATGTTGCGACTGCTGATGTTGCACAAACGACTTCGACAGCCTCCTCTGCGTTGGCTCTGCGCTCGTATTCGCGTTTGCTTTCGCTAGGGGTTGTGGCGGTGGAGGTGACGGTGTAGAGTGTCTTAGTAACTCGACTTCTTCTATCTCTTCCTCGTCTTCGTCTTCGGGGGTGTCGTAGATAGAGGATTGTGGTTGTATGTTCTCCTTAAGAACCTTCTCTTCAGAGATATTCCTCGTCGGTGGTCTACCTGGTCGTCTCGGCGGTGCCTTCAACGCGTCGGTTCTAGCGCTCCTAGCTACAGGAGGCTCTGCGTGCGGAACATTAGGTTGCTCAGCCGTACCGGCGCGTACGCGACCGCTTCTTAGTTGTCGTTCAGGCTCGTCGGGATGCTGTCTTGTCGCGCGCCGCGGGGGCGGCTCGTCTTGAGGTCTCTTGCGCTTCTGCGGCGCCATTCCTTATCGCAACTCCTGACAATGCGATTTTGACAGGGTCATGTCAATTGGGTACGTACGTATAGTGTCGCAAAAGGATTGTGTCAAAAATTAACGAAGAAATACAAGTTTGTCGAATTGAAAGTTAAAAAGCAAAGAAAAGTAAACGAAAATCAAACTCTCAGGTATGGTGACGAGCGATTACGTAATAGGAAAGGTTGAATCGGAAACCACCATCAAAGAAGATGTGACTGGAGTAAAGTTACCCTGAACCTTAAGTGTACCCCACGTGACACCCCTAAAGATGACCAATCTCTCCAAGTTGCAACAAGCTTTGGGAGAAGTGACTCAGTGGAGACTTACTCTTTTGGGTTCCGAAACTTTAAGTCATCCACTCTCGTTTTCTAATTCCGAAAGCCTTATCTGGGGAGAATCTATCTATTCAGATATCAACGTCCAAACGCCATAGCCAACTTAAGTAAGGCTGGCTAGCTTACAAATAAATATGAAGCACTACATGACAGACATACATTGTAAATCCGATGGTGGTATTTATAGGCTAGAGTCATATAACTAGACATAAACCACAAAATCAAGCAACTCACCATAATGAGTTCTACGCATGCAAAGTAGCAGCAACGACGATACGGATAGCTAATAAGGTGTGTAGAAAGAAGACGACGGGCTTGAGCTTCACAACTGGCCGTACGGTTGGCATTGATGTTGAAACATGACGGAATAAAGGAACCAATACCAAGCCCTCCCGTCCCATCGGGAGGAACCAGTCAACGAAATAGGTACGTAGTAATACTTAGTACTTGATGGGAAAAGCAGCAAGATGGAAGCTCTCCTCTTTCTGCCGTTTATCTATTACAATGAAGGTCTCAAATGACGTTTGTTTATAAGAGTTGGCTGCGCCATATGCACCCTCTCAACTTCTCTCTTGTTCGCAGACTACAAGCCTATCACCAATGTTAAAAGCAGCCTTTTCGCCTCATGTACCACTATTATGAATTGGTAACGGCCGAAAAGCAGCGCCAATGAGTCCTCCCATTTCAGAATACACAGGTTCGAATTATGTTACAAGCCCTCGAAATCACCACCGAGGTCGTCTTCATCCAGATCTCCTTCTTGTATCTCCTTCGCCATCTCGCGCTCACGCTCTCGTGCTTCTTGAGCATTCTTCAGTTCGAGGCGGTGCTGGTTCATCGGGAAGCGCATGGCCTGCGAAGAAACTAGTTAGCTGAAGTTCATCCCACACATTGGACAAATGACGAAAACGTACCTTGACACTCTCATCGTGAAGCGCAAGACAAGCTCTGATACGGTCGTGGAACGCCTCTCCGGGTTCCCGAGTAGCGTACACATCTCCAACCTCCTTGCTCTTCATGAAACCCCTCTCTCGATCTAGCGTCGCCTCGATGACACCATCCCGAATTGCCTTTGCGACTATGTACTCGGCACTCTCTTCACTACCAAGGTGTAGACGGATGCAGATATCACGTAGCGAGATACGGCTGTAGCTCAAACTCATCATGCGGATACCCGTCTTGATGACGTTCTGGCGCAGGCGCAGGATAAGTGAGTACGTTCCATCGCGACGGAAAGTGTCGGCGTGGTCTGCAATCGTCAACTCGAAGTCCTCCAAGTTACCCACTCGCACGGCCTGCACGAGCAGGAAGTACGGGTGGAGAGCTTGCTCCATAGTAGGAGCGCGGAAGGTGGCGCGCTCAGGGATATCACCCATGAGCAACTCCACAACGAGCAGAAGCTTCGTCGCGGTTTGCGCGAATCCCAAAGCACAAGAGCTTGCCGGCGCTTTTCGCGTGGCTGCTGTTAAGTGCTCGTGTGCTTCCGTGTATCGTAGCTGAATAGCCCGAATCCTGCCGAGGTAGTATAGGTAACGCGCAACCTGATTGTTTGCAGCATTCTCGGGGAACTGGGTGTGTGATACGAGGAGGTCGGCTTGAGAGATGTGGGAGGTTAGGAGATAACTTCGAAGAAGTAGTACGATGACCGAGGCCTGTATGTCAATATCCTTTCGTAGCACGGCAGTCCGGAGAGCCGCCAACAGGGTCGGACGGATCGCAACAACCGGGGACTGGGGAGATGGTGGCAACGGAGCAAGCTGCTCGCAGAATAGAGAGTAATAGAAGTAAACCTTGGCGGAGAGGGAATCTAGAGTTCGGCGGTTCAAAGAGTGAATGCGCTCGGAGAGATACCTAGAGAAGTCGAAGCCGAGCTGGAACTGCTTCGAGTCAAACAGATAAACCTGGACAAGGATGCTTAGGAAAATATCTATCTCAGGAATGACCTCTTTGCTCTCTTTCTTGGCACTGTTCTTAACCGCGGCTTTAGGTTCGCTGTCAATCTCCATCTCGGCACCCCCCGACTGGCGACCTAAAGGCACATCAGCCTTTCCAATCGCCAGCAGAAGCTGCTTGGCGACGTTGGCAGATGGGCTTGTAGGAGAGAAAGTCTCTGCGATGACCTGGGCGAGGATATCAGGAGTAAGACGTTTTCGGAGCGAAGAGATAGATCTTAAAGCCCTTAATGTGAATCTAGCATCGAATAGAGTGACCGCACGGTCGATGAGGGCGAAATTACTCTTGATATCTAGAAAAGAAAAAACAACGCGTTAGATTATGTAATGCACGGAGATTGTGCGGATGATGATGCGAGTCATACCTGTGATGGCCTGGGTGATGGGGTCGACCTTGACCTCGAGATCTTCCGGCTTGTCTACGTCCATTTCGACGTCCTCATCGGCATTTGGAGGTGGTGGTTGAGAAGATTGCTTTGTAGTCTTTGAAGGTGGTACGACGACGGTCATATCCTCTCCCTCCTTGACGCCCTTCTTTCCCTTGCCTTTCAACGAAGACTTCTCATCGGTCATATCAACATCCTGGTTGTTCCTAATACCATTCTCGACCGGCTCGTTGCCGTTTGAATGAGGCGTTTTCCCTGGCATGTCTGCGTCTGAAAAAAAATGGAGATGGAAAAGGGGAAAAAGAGGTATTGGGAATTTTGCTGATTAGGGATGGAGTCGGATGACTGTCGATCGTATTGACCTGTCGAATTTAAGCCGGGTGGAATGGAATGCTGATGGTTGATTGTTGATGGATTATTGATGATGATGACGATGCTGCAGACAGGTGATATCGCGAGGCGCGCTCACGGTTCGGACCCTGCAGACGAAACTGGACTGGTTTGGACGGTTTTTGGCAGCTAACCGGAAAAAAACACAAACCAGGTGTCTAAATAAAACAAAGGAGAAATAGAAGTGCGTGTGATTATGAATACACGCAAATGGGGGAATAAGTCGCCGTTTGATTGAGAAGTTGATTTTGAGATTGTTGATTATGAGAGATGGAAAGAGTAGAAGAGAGGATGGAAATGGAAATGGAAGATTGCTTTACTTTGCTGCTGATTGATGTCGTTTGCAGTTGCTCAGGCTCAAGTGCTCCAAGTGCTCAGTCACAAGGTAAGAGTGATGCAAGCGAAAAGCCCCGGAACGAAGGACTGGAGGGCAGTTGTCGCCTGACTGGTTGCTGGGAAAAGAGAGAAATAGCGCTAGAATACCTAGAGCTGTACCACTATTTCCCACTATTTAGGTCTGTTTAGGTCTATTTGGGGTGTCCTAGCAGCCTAGGTGAGTACGGGTGGGTCCGATAATGTCACTGAGCGCGCTGGAGAAGCTCGAAGATGCGCTCCGAAAAAGACAACCTGGAAGGCGCCAAGACAAAAAAAAATACGAAGCTTTGACCAGGGAGTACAAGGAGCTTATGTGCGATACCCTGCATATTTGTCATGTTTTGTATGTATATACGGTACATGTTTTTCTGGATCTACCTAATGCCGGTATCCACTTCACCTTCCATCGAAGGACCCATCTGAGAGTGACGTTTGCGAATTGGTGCCTGTCCAGAGCTTCGACCGAATCAACGATTCAACCTTCCTTGCTTTTTCCTAAACCACCAACGCCTTCGCCGCATTTCTAATGTCTAATGTGCGGCACCCGTCCTGCTGCATTAGCCACAGGCTTACTTAATTAGAATATTACGTCGTCATCGCAATACGTACCTAATATCTACCCCAATTTTTAATCAACATTGAAGCCAAAGATGCAATATGAATATTAACCATCATAAAATAGAATTATTCCGTCGATAATATGCATAGTAAAAAATCGAGGGAATTATTACGTATGATCCGAATAGAAGTACATGCAAATACAATCCTCGGTCCATATCATCTCAAAACCCCAACCCCAACCCCCATATCTCCGCACCGTCTCCCCCCAAAGCCATCCACCAAGCCGTGTCAAGTCCGTGTATAAAATTGATAAAAATTTCACATAACCAACCCGAGCCCGAACACGTCGAGCGTGCCATTCGTCCAATGCAGCCCAAGCCCAACGGCAACCATTGGCCTACGTGCCACATGTCCGCGCTTGACAGGCGTTCTCTCCCCACGGCATTCCTCTCCTTTCCTATCCACATATACTCCTATCCCCTTCTCCCTCCTTCCACTCCACCCACGTGAGCGCCGGTCGGAGACGGTCTTATACGGCCGATGATCCCCCGGCGCAAGTAATTGCCAATCTTGCTTGTGATGGAACTGCGAGATGCAGTCTGTCAGAGCGGGTATGCCGCGCATCTACTGCTTGGTATCTGGACCTCCGTGTAGACTCTGGCCCAAGTAGGTATTTATATCAGTGTAACTATTACCTATTTAGTCCATTCCTCGATAAGGGTTAAGGTCTGGTATGACAAGCGAGAGAAAAAGTGACCTCAAATCAATATATCACCATTGACATGCACCAAAGGTTTAGAAGCCAAGTATTTGATAACGTAATCGCATCATTATGTGCATCCTATCAGTCATCTATGTCCGTGACTGAGTACTACCTAGGTGACCCGCGAAGAAAAGAATAGGTAAACATTTTGACCTGCTCGACGCCCCGTGTGGTATCCATGAGATCGAGTGTCAGACCATAAAAAGTAAAGAAAAAACCCTGCAAAAGCCGACGAAACTCCAGGCCAATATGTGGGAATCCCTTTTGCTCCTTCCTAACCACCCTGGGTAGTAAAAATAACCGTGTCATAAAAAATCAAATCAACAAAATCAATCCCCGAAAAACTCCACTTGTCCATGTCAAAGTGCGTGATCAATTCGTTAGGAAGTAGTAGACTGATAGACTCCCCTCACTTTGCGGACTGCCCTTCCTGTCCAGTACCTGAAGCCTCAGTAGTAGTAGCCTGTCCGGCACCTGAAGCCTAGTCGGTAGTAGGAGCCTACTCAGAAACAGGGCCTTGTGCAGCGACAGAAGCCTTTCTCTTGCGGCTTCTCTTCTTCTTCGGGGCTGGAATGGGAGCAGGCTGAGGTGCCGGAACAGGGTCAGGGCGAAATCGACTGGGTCCACCAAGTGAAGGGGGAATAGCAGCCATATCCTTGCGACGTGCGTCAAGAAGCTCCTGGGTAGGGTTAGACTTTTCCTACTTGTCGTCCTTACCAGGCATGACTTTCGCCGCCTGAACGGCGTGAACCTTCGAAATCCAATTGGCAGCAGGTTGTACCTTGCGAACAGTTCGCAGCTCGTCCGACGTGTAACCAGGAATGCGGATGTTGTGGACGCGCTCAAGTACAAGCTGCAGATCACGGGTCTCGAGAACCTTGCTGCCACGTTCTTTGGCCAGGCGACACGCCGAGACAATAACCTGATCAACGAAGTTGTCTGCGACACTAAGAACAGACTACATGATATGTATTAGCGCCGAGGAAGTTAAAAATCAATGCAAGTAATGAACGTACCTCTTCAACATCCGGTGTCAGGTAATTGCCATCCGCGCCTGGCGAAGCACCGCCGCAGACTTGACGAACAAGTTCATCAAGTTTCTTCTTAGAGAGTACATGTTCGCCCTCAGCATCGAATTGGACAGGAGGCATCTTATTGATAACAGGCTGACCCATCACACCACCTCCAAGACCTCCTCCTCCACCAAGCGAAGGACGACCGGGATTATTGCCGCCGCCAACGCTGACCGGCTGAGGGGTCTCCAACGCCTTGGGTGGCAGGTTCTTGCTAATGGGCATCTTAGGGTTCAGTGCCGGGCTAGGTTGAGGGTGGGCATGCGAGTGACCGGGATGGTTGGCGTTGCCGACGAGACCACTGGCGCCGGGAGTTGATGCTATGCCAGAACCGGGCGTAGTGTTAGCTTGCCCGGGGATGTTGGTGGATGAGTTCGCGCGGCTGACTGCCGCTGCGTGGGTTAAGGGGCGAACAGGCTGGGGCACAGGCGTAACTTGCTGTTGGCCTGCAGACTGGGGAGTCTGGACGCGCGCGGAGGGTTGGGTTGGCGTGCCTGTAGAAGACATGTTCGCAGATGATGCGGCTGCAGCCATAGCAGTATTCACGGGGGGTGGGCGCGAGATACTGTTGTTGGGTTCGGTTTTAATTTGTGGTGTAGGGACTGGATGCGGCTGTTGCGGCTGTGGGTGTTGCTGCTGTGGAGGCATCGCAGGCGTAATCGGAGTGGCAGGTGTCCCGGGGTGCTGTTGCTGCTGGGGTTGCGGCTGCACTTGCGGTTGCACTTGAGGTTGTTGCGATTGTGGCTGCTGCGATTGATTAGCTGCGACTGGAGGTCTGGTGGCTGCAAGTTGTTGATTTTTAGCGGCATCCATCGCCGCGTTGACCGACGCAGTTGCTGCCTGCATAGGATGAGTTGTCGTAGGAGTACTGACGCTTTGTTGTGGAATTGGCTGTGGACGAGCTTGCTGCGTGTTTTGTTGTGTCTTCAGGATCTGAGCCCGGACACTTTCAACAAATCGTTGTGCGTCACCGTAGTTTTTTTGGTCTTGTACTTTCTGTTCTTGGAACTTTTTAAAGTCCTCCTGTGATAATTGGCCCTTTTCCTGCCTCTCCTTCATCACCGCTTCCATCTTCTGTGATCTACTCTTTATGTTCTCCATCTGAACCAAGAAGCGTATGTACCTTTGCTTCATCTCATTCTGATACTTCAGGATCTGATCTGGCGTAGTCACCGAAGGAGGAGCTTTCAGCTTGTCCCAAGGCATTTGGTTGGTATGATTCACAATGAGTTTTGGTACTTGAATCTGGTTGTTGGTAGGAACGGGGTTGTTAGGTGTTGTCGAAGGACCGCCAGGGTTATTAGGCATTTGCGCTTGGGGGCGGTTTGCCATCTTTTGCGCCTGAGCTTGAGCCTGGGCTTGAGCCTGAACCTGGGCCTGGACTTGCGACATGGTGTTCTGGGACTGCTCGGTCTGCGGATTCTGCGGCTGCGCGTTCATATAGCTCGATTGGCCGGGTTGACCAGGCTGTCCCTGTTGAGGCTGAGAACCTGCCTGGTTTTTCGAATGGATTGTTTTAATCTTATTATAGACCATTCGCGAGAAATCGGCTATTCTGTGTTTGGCCATTTGATGCTCCTGGGATTCGGGAGGGTTTTGTTCCATCTTGGTATACAGATTGCGAAGGCCTTCTTCGTACCTGGTCTTCTCTTCGGGAGACAGGTAACTGATGCTTCGTATATTCTCGGGTTTCAGGAACCGTATCTGCTGCCCTTGGGCAGGCTGCCCCGGAGCTTGACTCATGGTGAAGCTCTACGAAATCAAGATCGCGTCCTAGGTTTGATGAGAAAAATCTGCTGCGCGAGAGAGATCAGCGTTGTTGATTGATGGTGGTGGTAGCGATGGTACCGACAATGACGAAGATATTAGAACTCAATTAAGGGAAACAAACCGGGAATCTGAGAAAGGAGAAATCAAGATAACCTGGTAGCCCTTTTATCTATCGGAATTGAGAATTGCACTCTATCGCCTCAGATTATCTGGCGCAAAGCTTGTTCAGAGTTCAGACTTAAGACTTCGGAGTTCAAAAAGAAGTTGGAGGGGTCTGGGTTAAGAATTAAAGCTTTGAAAGCTTCTTGAGAGTTTGTTTGCCCAAGCGCCTCCTACTAGCGCGCCACTGCACAGTACCTACACCAGGTACACCGCACACCTTGCAGCTTATGTAAGTTTTTTGGGGAAATGGTCAAGGCGCAGTCTCTATCGGATCTCGATAAGCTTAGAATTTATCGGTAAATTAATGTTTTCACAGTTATCGGGGTTGTCATGGTCATCATACGGATTGATGCATATTTCTTGTGGTAAAGCGAGCATATATTCTCTTATCGTGAAGCTCATGTGAAATTTATCTCAACCATCCATCTGTAGCACAAGGCGTACAATTGTAGGTGAAAAAGAAGTTTGCTATTGAAAGCCGGTAACAAGAATAAAGATAGAGATATCACCTAGGTATGTTTATAGGCATTGTTGTGATTGCTCAGGATCAGAGATAGCCTCATAGACTCATCCACCTACATATAAACCCTTATTCCTCCAGGTCCCAGGTAGACTTATGTGTGAAGTAAAGAAGTATTAGGATATTGACATATAAATAAGATATTACGAAATTAGAGTTTATCAATAAACATAAAACCTTATATAAACACGAAAACCAATGCATCTATTCAATCCACGGATTATCCCTATACCCCTATTCTATATGTCATAATCATCCTCAAAGAAAAAAAATGCAGCCCTATACTCGCCGTGAGCGGCTACTTCTATGCAAACATCATCAAGATCATCGTCATCATCGTATCATATCGTCTGCGTCGTCCGCGTTGTCGTCGTTATTGTGCAACCGCATCCATCCGGTCCAAAGTCTATGAGGTATCTAAAAGCGAGATGAGAAACCAACAGCAGTAAAAACCCTCATCCGGTATTAGGATAAGTCAAAGCCACCCGTCGTGGTCTCCCAGGCTACGTAGCCAATATTCTATGCAAGCAATTCCAATACATAATGCTGAGATGCAAGCGTTTCATGACCCTATATTCCCCGTGATCCTGTTTAATGACCTGGCCACCGCTCATTTTCCGATTCATCATAACATAAATCTGTCGTGACAGCTGGCTCCCCTATGAATTAACGGGAGAAGTCGATATATCGCTAGACCAGCCAATATTTGTATAGTGTCGTATAATCGTAAAATTGCGCGCCGCATATGAGTCGGCAACGCTCTAGTATCTGCTCCTCCATGAGGCTTTGCAGTAGCTTCCCTCCTAACAAATTTTATAACGTATATGGTTGAACTCATTCAGAGTCAACATCCATGAGAGTCCAGTATGGCAACTCTCTTGCAAATACCTCGGCATCATCCAAGATAATCTCATCGTCGCTGTTCGGCTCCTTAAGCTCTTCAATTCGCTCCGGAAGCGCACCTGTGAATTGAATGCTACTCCGGTCGACCTTTCGCCGCATTCGGCGAGTTGGACCGGTTTCGTTCCCTTCGTAATAGGGCAGCACATCCTCCCTGTCAGAATCGCTGCCCCGCTCGCTTACTGTTCGCTTGCTGAGACTTCCGGACGTCATCCGTCTCAGGCGCCGTTCCTTACGGCTTTTTTGGAGCTGCAGAATAAACTCCTCATCGTTATGGTCAATGTCAGTATCGGAATCTTCAAAGGTGTTCAGATTCTCAATACCCGCCATGACAGCCGGGTCCATGTCCGGGGGAGGCCGGGATCTCGACCGGCTTCGGTCGGAATTAGCATATTCAACAGCATAAGGCCGAATAACGTCGAGATGGTCGTCCTCGCAATTAATAAAGTAGTCGTCGTTCAATTCCTCAATGTAAAATGAGGCTTGCTCGATCTGAATTGCCACCTTCTCTAGGTGTTGGGGCGGAATTTTTGTTGGTACATCCGAGAACAGCGATCGCGGGGGATCCGCAGACTCATCGGAGGAGTCCGATGAAGAATTGGAGGAACGAGGTGAAATTTCCTCAGGTCGTGGCGCACGAGTGTAACTAAATTTAGTGCCACCTAAAGGCCGGATATTAGATGGATGACGTTGATGGCCGTGGGACTTGGAATGCGGTGGTAGGTGGCCATTGATCATTGCTGCTTTACGGCTGATCTTGGGAGATCCTGTAGTGGGAGTCTCTGGTGGCGATGTAGGTCCCGCTGCTACATGAGCGGTGTCCAGTGAGGGGGTATGCGGCCGCATGATATCGGCTTCGTTGTGGGAATTTTCTCCCTTCCCGAAAATTGAGATCTTATCAATTCAAATTTGACCTCTTTTAATCTCACAATGTGGGGTAGGATCCGCGGGGAAGACAAAAGAGGAACGAGGGACTTTAATTTTTTTAAGGCGTCAGCACCCAGAGCAGAAACCTCCAACGCGGAGAAGTTATTGGACTTCGATAACTTGTCATGTTAATATCCTCGGGATTCTGGTAGGTTGGGGGACAGACACCGCTTCAATTCCTCCACAATGGCGAGGGAACTGGAGTCGTCTCGCGGAGGTTAGATGCAACTCTATGCCGTAATTCTTCAGGCGAAGAGATGGAAAGGCGTGGCAAGACTGTCGGTGTTGAATCGCCGTCTTGAACAATTTACTTTTTTTGCCGGCGAGGAAAGATGATATCGCTACTATAAGCAATGCACGAACAATGCACTGCCAGCACAGACAGAGAAACAAAAATATTATCTCTGAGCAGAATTGCTCGAAATATCTGTGTAGCGCAAAATAAAAATAAAAAACCCTCTGGAGTTGTGTGGATCTCCAACAAGGTCGCCTGGGTCGGAGGGCTTGACGAACCCAGGGAGAAAAAAAAAAGAGAATATGCAAGTAGAAAACTTTCAAAGTTGGGATTTTATTCCAGATGGGGAGAAATAGTGAACGGCTTGTATTCCTGCTGTCGGAGCTTACTGCGTATGAGAAGAGAAATCTCATGTGCAGAAACCAAGAGGGGGAAGGTGTGTACTTGGGGGCGGGCCTACCAACAGTCTTATAGTGTCAGGCAAATATAGAGGCCTGCTATCCATGTAAAAATGATAATACGGATTGTGAGCGTACATACATGGCTAGTATACATACCTACCTACGTACCTACCTACGTACATACATAGTAAGGGCATGCGGTATACGGTATACATGAGGAAGTGTACATGAGCAGGCTAAGGTTGCGGACTCCCGGGCAAGGCAGGGCAGAGGGCAGAGAGGAGCATTGAGAGGAGTAGAGGAGCAGAGAAACGGGTCTAGCTTCTCGTCTACCAGCCTATGAGCCAGCCTATGGCGGAGGATCTCGCAGAGAATGCGGCTTGGGCACCAACGGTCCCGGGACTCCCTGGCTACTTTTCGTGGGAGGCATAGCGCGTCCAGAGAAAATGCGACATGTATTCAGTGGGCGGCATGAGGCATATAATGATGAAGAAAAAACGACGAGTCTGGAGATGGCAGCGAACCCGACGTTGTGACAGGACGTTCAGGACGCTCAGGATGTTCAGTCAGACAATCTTGGCCTACCCCATCCTGCTCATGAGATCCATGGGTGGTAGTCATGTATAACTGAGCTGTTCAGCCGGCCCTGTTAGAAGGTGGACGCTGACCGAAAATAAAGCCATTGGCTCGTAAGACTATTAACACTGGTTAACAGATGCTTAGCATACCTCTGCACTGCATACCTAGCATACCTAGGTAGGCTGGTAGGTAATTAATAAATAATGAGGAGCCCTGGAGGCGTATCATGCTTTCGAACGAGGGTCAACAGGTCGACGAGGATCCACGGTAGGTTGTACGAGGGAAGATCAAAAATAGACAAGGGGGTCAGGTAGCAGCGCTCATGGAAAATCGTGCCCAATGATTCGAGCAAAGTGCCCTGCGGCAGGGAAAGAAAGAAGAGAGACGCAGAAAAACGCAGAAAGACGCAGGCGTAGTGGAGATGGAAAAAATACAGTGCTTGGTTGTTGATGAGGTCAGGGATACCCCGAGTCTGCAGGTTCTGCAAGTAATATAATGCCAATGTATCGCAACCATTTTATTATCTCCCCGTTTTTTTGCACCTTCGCAACGCTTTGAAACTGCTGTGAGGTGGCGGATCCGGCTCTGCGGTGAGCTGAAAACAGAATAGGGCGTGTTTTTTCTCTGTACTATATCGAATACCGCCTTTTCTCTCTCACATGACCGCTACAACATTTTTCAAAAGCTCGTCCCATGTAGACGTGCTAGGCCTGCCAAACCTGCCTACTTAGGCGGAAAGGGGGATGTTGTCCGACGGGATGGCAGATACTAGGTACCTAGTATAGTATGGATGGATATGGAGGTATTCACGGTTATACATACCATTTGAAGGATCTGCATCATACGGCAGATTCGTTGATCGAATCAATCGCCAGTAGATCAAGCAATTGCGATACTTTGAAGCTGACGAATGTAGAAGACAGGGGTCTTTATTTAAGGTAGTCTAATCCAAGACATTGACGATGCAAGGTGGGAAAAGCCGCCAACCTGGCCTTAAAATGGATCTCGAATGAATCCATCTCTTTTTGTGATTGACGAAGAGGATTGGAAGATCGAGAATTGGAAAATCGGTCAGGGTGATTGATAACGATTCACGGTGAACACGATAAGCTTAGCCACATAGTGGGGTTTAAGTGGCTAAGTAAGATCTAAAGAGGCGGCAACCTCACGATTCAAGAAGGAAGGAGGACTGGAGGGGTTACTTAAGACCTTGGGTAACACTTACACCGTCGCGGTGCTCTGTGGTTGAATCAAGATATTAAGTTCAACGATGCGAGTCAATTCTGACCTCAATTATCCATTTATCAACTACTGCGGCTTAGGTAATTAAACACTAATCAGCCAAGCTTAACTCCTAATTCATTACCATTGTCCATTTTCCTCATTGGTTGATATTCATTCGTCAACAACGGCTCGACTTTGAGTACTACAAACAACCTTGGAACCTTGGGAGTCTATAAACAAGTTACCCGATATCATGTCGCTCCTCTCGGCGCATTTTGAGCAGATCGCCATATCATGCCAAGGCATTGACAGTCTTCCGTATGTAATCCACTACTATAGTCCATTTAATATACTGTTCCTAATATATTCAACAGTTTTCCGCCCCCCAAGATCTTCACCAACGCCCTCCTCGCCAACGATGACATCACCTCCCTAATCCGTGATACAGAAGCTCACGAACGAGCACTATTCTCCGTCCCGCCGCCGCCACCACCCAGCACATCCCAAAACCCAGACCCGCCGACGCAGTCCTCGCGCCGACAGACCGTGTTCAACGTCGCCTCGGGCGAGGTCACCACATCGGGCGGCAACACGGGGCGGAACGCGGGCGCGCCCAGACGGCACACCGCCGTCGCGGCCGTGCTGGGCGGCGACCTGCACGAGCAGATCCGGCGCAGCGAGCGGCGCGGCGGCAAAGACGAGGTCGATGTCGAGATCCTGCTCAAGGGTGCGGAGAAGCTGTGCGGCGTATACCCCCTCCCGGGCGCGCTGGAGCGGATCGCCGCGCAGCGGTCGAAGTACGCGCATAGCAAGAACACGCTCGCGTATTATGAGGCGAAGGTAGCGGAGCAGACTGAGGCGTTAGGGAAGATGAATAAGGACCATTGGATGGATGATGACGATGAGGAGGAGGAGGATGAGAAGGATGCCCCGCAGGATGGAGAAGAGCTCTACACGGAGGAAGACTTGATGAGAGAAGGGGAGCAGATCCGGGAACTTGAGAAGAAAAAGAGGGAGTTGCAGGAGCGGTTGAGGACGATTGACAAAGACATTGATGGACTACTGCACATGTAACATGTAATATTGCATGTTAACTTTCTAGACTATGATACCCCAAACCAACACGGTTTAACGCCATCTACTGATCAACCGAACTCTATATTGAGACTTGACGGTATCTTATTTTCCCTCCTTGACCCTCGAGAACGCCTCTAAGAAAGCTTGTGCATCTTGCGCCCCGTCGACCTCGTACTTGCCCTGCACTGTGAAGTGCGGTACACCATGTATATCCTTTGCGACTGCCTCCTGGACCTCTTCGTCGACCTCCTTGCCACCCTTACCCGTGTCAAGCCATTCCTTCACCTCGGCCTTATCCAGCCCAGCCTTCTCAGCTGCATCGATCAAGGTATCGTGCGAAGTAATATCGCCTTCGCCCTCAAAGTAACTCTTAAACAGCTCCAGCACAACCCTATTCTCAACCTCGTTACCTTTTATCTTGCCGAGCTGGATCACCCGGTGCGAGTCGCGCGTGTTGCCAACCTTGCCTCTAAAGCTGAAGTTTATGCCCTCCTCGCGACCTATTGTCGTCAATCGCTGTTGCAGGGCGGCGAGTCGCTCGGGTCCGAAGCGCTGCACCATGCGGTCTGTGATGGGGACGCCGACTTTAGGTGATGTGGGGTCTAGGTAGAACGGCGCCCAGGTTATAGTGAACGTATCGTCTTTCGCGCCTGGGTAGACTTTGCGGTAGAGGTCGATGGCTTTGTCTACCCGTTTCTTGCCTATGTAGCACTACAGATCATAAATTCTTAGTGGCAAATCGCAACTCCGGGCAATTGCAAGGGAGCTTACCCATGGGCAGACAGTGTCCGATACTATCTTGATCCTGATGTTTGTCATTGTGCGCTCACGAATCTATTCTAGCGGATGATGATACTTAGAGCAAATAAATCTGTATTGTTACCATTGCCATATAAGGGATTGCTTCAGTTTTAATTCGGACTCCGGGACGGATTGGGGTGGAGATATAATAGCTGACAAATCCGCAATGCCCGATCCGGGGTTGTCATTGCTCCGCACGCCGCGAGACGCCGACTAGACGTGTCACCTATATATAAGAGAAAAAGCAAGGCCAAATCACCAACTACAATTTAATGGTCCCATGGGCTGAGAGTAGTCGCAACAAGCGATCATGTACCAGAGCGCCTGTCAAATTCAACGAATTTTATCATTGGATTGAAATGCACTAAGAAAATCATGGGAACATTTCTCTTAAACTCTCACGGAAGAGCGTTACTCCACCTGCTCAGCGTACTTGCAACGATCTCGAAATTCCGTCTTTCCGCCTCCAACATAACATCATTGCATTCGCTACTACATCCAACTTGAACTTTTAATTAGAATCGTAGCACTCCGACTCCTCATGCTTTTCTCCCTTTGCCGCGCACCATTGGTCATCAGCTTATCAATGTCTGCGGTCAACATCCAAACTCGTCCACTATCACAGCCCACCACAATACTACGCGCCGTAGAAGCCATATTCATAGATCGATAAGGACAAGGCAGCCAAAGTAGCTTCTGATCTTTATAGGTTAGCCACTGGTCACTTATTTTGAAGGATTGATTTTGCAATATTGTCTTTGACCGATCTTTAAATAGCGGTCGGCTTGTGCGCTGGCCCGTTCTTATATCCAATTCCAATTCTTCTTCCAGGGAGGTGTATGGTATTATCAGTCGCCTCCCGTCAATTGAAAAGGCTAAGTTGCGATCATAACTCTTTAAGTTGACCCTTTGTACACACTCCCTTGTCGCGACTGACAATATTCGAATACAAGACCACTTTGAGCTTGCTGCAAGCAAACTTCCGTCGGATGAAAAGGCTACCGCAGTAACAGCACGATCATCGTAGCCCTCAAATGTTTCCAGGCATGAACCCGTTGCTAGGTCCCACGTCTTTACTACCCCATATTCATCACCCGTTACCACACAGCTGTTGTCGGGAGAAAATGACACGGATTCAATGGAGTGGCCATGGCCTTCAAACCTTGTCGAGTTTGTAATCGATGCCACATCCCATACCCAAACTTCGTTGTTGGCACCCATTGATGCTAGTCGACTCCCATCTGCCGAGAAAGCTATTAAACGAATGGTGAAGTCATGTCTTTTGATTGGTGCCAAGCATTTCATTGTTGCTGTATCCCATATCTTGATGGTCGACCTAATCGCTGATACTAATTGGTTCCCATTTGGCGAAAAGGACAGTGGATAAGTCATCGTAAGGACATCGTTAATTGGCGAGTGCTTGCCCGTTGCTGTCCACTTGCCTGTCACTACGTCCCACAGCTCAATTTTCCCTCTCAGCGAACCTAGCGCTAATCGCCTTCCATCAGGCGAGAAAGCCGCTGTAACGTAGTCTTCAAATATTGTACATTTGCCTGTCGTAAAATCTCGCAGCTCGACTAGCGCCTCCGGGTAAGACGAAATCAATGCTAACTGGTTGCTGTCGGGTGAGAAAATTGCAAAATTGACTGAAGGATGGCAGTTATCCAGTAGTTCGTGCTGTCCTGTCACTAAATCCCACAGCCTGGCCGTGCGTTTTCCTGGCCACGAAATTGATAAAAACCGCCTCATGTCAGGCGAGAAGGCACATGCATGGACATCTTCACCGTTGCGCCCTAGTGTATTGCCTTTGCCTGTCCATATGTCCCATATAATAATTTCGTTATCTGTCGTACTTGTTGCTACATGAGTCCAGTTTGGAGACAATCGTGATGGTAATAAGGTTACGTGATTGGGTGGCACAAATGTGGTGATATGTCTACCTGTTGATATATCCCATATATCGACCCGGCTCGAGCAAGATGACAAGCGGGTGCCGTCAGGAGAGAATGTTATTGAAGTAATTAAGGCGCTTGGTATTCGAAATTTTGCTATGCACGCACTCCAATGATCATCCACAGCTGGCTTCCGAACCAGCCATTGCGGCTCTTCGGCCTGGAAGTGATGTCGTATTATGCTTTGGGGTGGGCTAAACACAAGCGCCGATGCGTAAACCTGAAGTGGGCTGCTTTCGATCGCGGGTCTGTTGTCTCGAATGAATAGAGTCGCGTCATGGACGAAGTCTCGGAAGTGTTCTGTCGTGTTCTATTCTCATTAATGTAAATGATAATTGCATAAATACAATCACAAAGAACATACGCGTAGCAATTCATTCAATGATATCATCACGGAGACCCCTTTTGGTACATTTTCGAGGATACTGAGAGCCTCGAGCCAATGGAGGTAGTGGTCTCGCAGAAACACATTAAGAATCTCCTTTTCTCTAAGATCATCAGATATTTGCTCCTTCTCTGACTGGTACATGTTCAGGTGGTCAAACCAATGGATGCATGAGTACCATACGGCTGTTAGTGGATCTGGACTTGGGCGCATTATTTGGTTAGGATGTATTCCCCAATCGTCTAGGTGGTATATATCACGGCGAAGCGTTTCAGACATGATTCTAATCGATCTTGAGAACATATCGTAATGAAAAGTGCCAACCCCTTTGGGAAATATGACCATTTTCGCCTGTTCGTGGAGAAAATCCTGAGCTGACTGGTGGATAATGAAGATGAAGCCTTCTAGTATTGTAAGGAAAGAACCACAAGAATTCACAATATCTTTTATGTCTCGGTTCCCAAGCTCATCCTTAGCTAGATCTAATAATGCTGCAAGTTCTTCCAACTGGAGTGGACGGTAGGTGGCTATAACGACCGAAAGCACCTGTTGGCAATATCTCGAACTATTGTATTCGAGCTCCTGAATCTGTCGGATCATACGACTATATAGCTCGGACAAGTCAATTGGGACTGCATTGATAATGCTTCTGATTTGGAAAGGTAGTGCTTTCTTTAGTTCTTGAGCAACCAACCCTACCCAGAGGAACGTCCCTTGCGCTTTTTGTCGCATTTGGTCGCGAACGAAGATGAGAAGATCTGCTCTCTCTTGTATTGCCGGCATGTTCAAAAGACAGTGATCAATATAGGCATTGACAGCATGGGAAACATGAGCAGCGTTGCCTTTTAACTCCAAGCTTAGCCTTGCTCGTGATTGATCTGGCCTCAATTTTCGCTCAATTTCGATCTTATTACGACTAGACAAGAGCCATTTGACATTGGACTGAGATGATGTCTCCATAATCAAGTCAAGAAGTTTCTGGAGATCTATGTCGCATTCGTCGAGTGCGTCAATGATAAGAATGATAGCCGGAAGCTTAGGATGTCGTACTATATCGAGGAATATATCAGACAGCGTAACCCAGGCATTCATGTCTTCAAATAGCGACTTGCCCGCATTCTTATATCTCTCCTCAACGTAGCCTTGAAGGTCTGTGCGCTGGTCGACGAGGAGATAAATAAGACCACGAAGCACGCCGGTCGCATTATTGAGCCGTTTATCGGTAGCTTGGCAGAAGAAGAATGATATAAGATGGCTTTTATCGGAAGCTTGCTCTTTCAGCTCATCAATGATACCACAGAATAACATGGTTTTGCCCTTGATCCAGACTAGGCGACTTTCGCCGCCGTCTCGCCATCGTTGGAAGTCGTTGTGCCGGAGAATCTACTTGTATGATTCTCGTAATAGACCACCTTTTGCTGATTCAATACGTTTCTTGTCGTTGCGAGGGTCAGTCAACCATAGATCGGCGAGACAGTCCCTATTTGAAGCATCTTTTCTGTCTATTAGCGATGAAAAAGTTGCAAATAGTTATCAATTACATACTAATATTGAAGTCGCGGCCGATCTGAAAAGTCCCATAATTTTGAACGCCAGTACCAGAGAAGATGAGATTGAGAAGAGGAGTTGCCATTGTCCTTAGACGAACTACCAGTAGCTAATAATTACGAACCCGATTCTGAAGAGATTTGTAAAGCCATGCTGAAGGAATTGAAATTTCGTAAATTGCGCGAGGGGTAATCTGCATCGGGCAAAGCGAAGTAGAGTGGCCAGTCAACTCTGTACCGCCTAAGGCTGCTTGGTCTGCCTGCCTCAGCCTCATATTGCATTCATGGTACCTAGGTACCTGATCAAGAATCTACATATCTAGGTAGGTACCTGGTACCTACCTATGGTCACCTAGGGAAAGACGATTCCGCTTCCTCTTCCTTCCAATTGTCTAACAACGAATGACCTTCCCTGTACCGGCTTAGTAGAGATATAAAACCTAGGCAAATCACCTAATTAGTGAATGTTCATGTTTCCTCCCACTGAAAAATTTCCAGAACCCGAATTCTGAACACCTCGACCACTGAAAGTGGAGTAGTAGGTTGATGGTTGGTTGTTTCTGCTTGGTGGATTTGCTGCCGGCCCCGTCTCAGGCGCTTGTAACTGGTTACCTGATGTATTAGACGTCGTCAACCCATGTCCCATCTCAGCCAGGACAGCTTTAGCGTATGCGGCAGCCATAGCCGCGGCGTATGGCTGCCACTGCTTATTTTTACGCTCGTCTCCATAATCGCATACGCCTCGGATGACACCGACGGGAATACTGTTCATCGTCCCTGTAGCCTCCATCTCGAGCCCAATAATATTGTATTGATCTCGGAGCTCATCCCGTATCTGCCTCCTTTTCACCAGTTTTTCACCCGAGCCTATCGCACCATACCATACCCGCGTTCTTTTAGAGGATGATCGTGGTGGTCGTTGTAACGGCTCTTCTACCCCATTCATCATCCAATATAACTCATCATGGCCTTGACCAGGATCGATGAATGTTGTTGTTTCATACCCTTCGATTTCGTATTCTTCATTCCTCATCATCTCATAGTATCGTAAAAAGTACTTCGTCTCATTAGGCGCGAAACGCTTAAGAGATCCGATGGCAGCCCTGATGTTGGGCGCTGTGATGGCTAAGGCATGTCCCGACCGTAAGAGCTGGAATCCAGCCTCGGTCTCTTTCCCCAGATCATAAGCGACAAGCCCCGCAGCTTCACCTTGAGGAAGAGCGACGAGAACATCTCCAAGACGTATGTCGCGTGGTGGGATTCGAGAATGATTGGGTAAGCCTGCGGCAACGCCGACAAGCAGCCCAAACCAGAGATTCGGGAAGAACTTCTTAACTTGACCAGCAAGAGCACCTGCAGAGCCTGTCCCGTATACGTGACCCGCTGGCAAAGTCGCGATGATGACATTGAGCCCGCACATGCTGCCGGCATAATATACGTAATCATCTCCGGGAGCTAGAGCAAATCTCCCCTCGTGTTTCTGGTCCATCATATGCCAAGCGGCCAGAGCCTCGATCTCAAGAGGCGCAATCCATGCTATCTTATACGCTGCTGGATCTAATTGCTCCATTAGAGACTAATCCGACCAAGAAAAAACTGGGATTTAGGAGGCGCAATAATTTGATTCAAGGGTTCACCGGAGTATTAGGTAAATATCGTGTTGTATGGATACTTGGAAAAGATGAAAAGAGAACATAAGCACGGAGGGGAGAGGGGTTACTTCAAATGCACTGACTGAGCCCTGAAAAGTTGCAGTGAGGCTGAGTGAACCACCACAAGTTCTCGGCCAATGGATTGAGGCATTAGAAGCCTAGATTCTAGTTGATGCCCATGGATGTTGACTGGTGTTGCCAATTGATTGCTGCTAGGTCACTTTCCCCGTACGTTGACATGATGATCGCGTCTCATAGGGGCAACTGAAGAAGTCGCAAACAGTCCTACATGGAATGTTCCATCTTAGCATTCTTTTAGGGTATTCATTAGATTAAATGAGAGACAACTTACTTTCAGACAGGAATTCTAGCAATTGTATCTAGGTATTAAATATACTATGTCGGCATTGCTGTCGAACCTGATATCTCAAGGAGGAGTCCTCTCGCGTTTTTTCTCATGGGGCCTTGCATACTACCGTGGTTAAGTTTCAAAGAGAACAATAACATATTTGAGCTAAGATGGAACTCTTATAGAGCCATCACAAGCAATTGTATGTGCATACAAAGAATTGTTATGTCCAGTGGGCGGGTAAACTGAGTGCGTGGAATAATGCGCGCCTATCCACAATCCTACTAAAATCGGAGACCGAATTTTCTTAGCAATTATATTGGCTCCTAGTCGGTCTTCCATCATCAAGTGGATCAGTCGTTTCCGACCTTCCAAATCCTAATGGTTTCGTGGTGTAGTTGGTTATCACGTCAGTCTAACACACTGAAGGTCTCCAGTTCGAACCTGGACGAAATCAGCCATTAGCTTTTTGCTCTCTTCGATTACTATGCATTTCTGATCGATTTTCGACATGAATCATGTGAAAGGCACGCCTAGGTAGTAATATTGACAACCTCTTATCAGTGTGATTATGTTTTGCCCATACAATGTGTTGATACTCCCCTAGCCTAGCCATCGAATAGGCGGGTAGGTAAGTAGGTACCTACCTTTCTATTTATCATAGGGTGAAGATGATCTCGTTTGGTGAACCTGTAGGATGCGGATTTTACCTATTGTGGGACTGCATGACGAAATTCAGCAAATATACTAGTTCTAAAACCCGGTTCCACTACTTTTTAGCTTGTTACTGGTTGAGCTCAAATTTACCACATTGAGTGGGTCTAGTACCTATACGAAGGCGATAATTTTGGAGTTGGAGATGAACATACCGGCTTCCGTATTCCCTTCTGTCGCATTTGAAAGTCGATGGCTTTGATACTAGGTGGTCCATGGCTTTCTTGATCATCATAGGAATGGAAATCTCATGCTTGGTGTAGATATAGGATACAACGGAGACAATGTGACGGCACTGCTTGTGAGTACCTGGTTCGGCATTCATATTATCATTAGCATATTATCTTTCTAAATGGTATAAAACCAACGCCGTCTATAACAATCCAAATATCTATCTACATAATCACATTATATCATTACCAAGTCGCCAACATCCGTTCTGCGCCTTTCTCCCCCGCAACCATAACGCCGAACTGCGGGTTCACAGTCAGCGGCGAGAGGATCGAAGCATCGATGACATGAATGTTCTCCGTGCCGACGACCTTCGTGTCAGCATCCACGCACTTCCCTATCCGGCAAGAACTAGACCAATGTTGGACGGAGCCGACCGCGTAGGTAGAGTAGGTCGTGATGTACTTGCGGATTTCCTCGACCGTCGAGTTCTGGGGGATGTTCAGCGGCGTGAGGCCGTCGGCTGCTGGGGAATCGGGTGTCGAAGGCGGCAGGGCTTGGAAGATGGAGTGGATGAACGTCGCGATGTTCAACCCGTCGCGTGGGTCGCTGTAGTAGACGTCGGAGCTGGGGCCGGGCGTGAAGTTTCCGTCGTTGGAGAGGACGACACTTCCCGCGGAGCCGAGGCCGGAAGTACCGTAGATGTTCAACGTGATGGTATTGTTCTTTGTGAACTCTCCGAACCCTGCTGAGTCAATCGTGCCCTGGAGTCCGGTCTTGGTGCCATCGGGGTTAGGCAGGTAGGCCCAGAATGCGGAGGTCTGAGATGCAAATGAATATGGGCCACTGCGGGATGATAGGTAGAGGTCCCTATCGGCAGGGATGGGGTCGTTATAGTTGTGGACGTATGATTGGATTGTCGGTCCCGATAGCTCGATGAATGTGTTCGGGTTATCGAAAAGGCCCTCGCCAACTGATGGGTTGAAGACCCAGCTGGTAGAGTTGAATGGCATTACTCCAGCATCGGACATGTTGAAGAGAGTGTCCATGGGGCCAATGCCAGAATGCATTAGCAGACCCGGGGAACCGATGGCGCCAGCACTCAGGACAACTCGACCGTCCTCAGAAAGCGAAATCTCCACTTCCGAGCCGTCCACGATAGCCGTAACGCCAGATGCCACGCCGCCGACGTGATTGATATGCTTCACGTGAGCGCCCGTCTGTAGGTGAAAATTACTCCTTTTCAGCGCCTCCTGTAAGTAGGTCTTTGTCGGCCCTCCTCGCTGACCACCGATGTAGTTGTAGACCGGTCGTCCAAACACCCTATCCTTGTTGTCTGGAGTTTCATTGAACGACACTTCGGTGAAATTAGCGCTGTCAACAAGCCATTGCTTGGCCGCCTCGTAACCACTCTGCATGTAGAACTTCCCGTCCTCTGAGTAACTAGTAACGGAAGCCTGCATGTCTAGGAGGCGCTGTGTGGCGTTTTGAACATCAGCGCTCTTCCACCCATCCGGATGCCAGTCGT
Source organism: Annulohypoxylon stygium (assembly GCA_003314315.1). NCBI lineage: Eukaryota > Fungi > Ascomycota > Sordariomycetes > Xylariales > Hypoxylaceae > Annulohypoxylon > Annulohypoxylon stygium. The sequence goes on from QLPL01000025.1 coordinate 185,082, forward strand.
CCCAATCAGAAGCTGGTGGCTGAAAATATAGGCCGGCATTGATCGCGCTGTTTCCGCCGATAGTGCATGCTTGAAAAGAGTTCATGACGCCTGGGGGGCATAGTATGTCTGTGCCTCCATTGAAAATGCTTTTATCTGCACGAAATATTAATTTCAACCGGACTAGATGTGGCAGTGTGCAGATGTGTACTCACATAAACCAGGTACATCAACTCGACTTAAGTCCGTCCCGTCAAGCCATGCCGGCTTCTCAGTGCCTCCTGTAACTCCGTACGAAGCACCACCGAGCTCCAATAGGAGTGTCTTCTTCCCAGCTTCGCTCAATCTATCTGCCACAATGATTCCAGCAGTACCGGCACCGACGACAATTGCGTCCCATTCTTGAGCAGACCAGCGGGTCGAGTTCTGCCGCGTTACGAGCCGAGGTGCGCCAAGCGCAGTATGGCTGAGAAAGCCGGCGATCGATGTCAAAGTCAGTAACGACTTCATGTTGGCGTCCTTTGGCTTTGGCTTGGAGAATGTCCAGATGAAAGAAGGAAAGACACGGCGCTCAACAATGCCATGATATATTCGGCAAATACGTCAACACAAAGAGATCCATATTGCCATCATAGCCTATTAGCCCCTTGTCAACAAGTTCAGCCCGCCATTAAGGACACAATAGTGGATCATTGCTATTATCGTGTGTCGGCACTGGACCCTTGTCCATGGTCCGTCATCGTGCAATAGCCGCACTCGTGGAGCCGTAGCAGGGATTTCCTATTGAAAGAACCCCTAAAACTCGTATTGACGTTAATTACTCAGTGGCTTGTCTCATGCACTTCGGGTAGATGCCCGGGTCTTTGGTACTCAGATGCAGATCTCTTGCTTACTGGGCACTGAAGAGTTTTACTGTTTTTGTCTCTTTCTTGCGGTTCGCTTTTTCTCATTTTCTAAACGTACATTAGTGTTCGCGACCGTGAATTCGGTACATCTCAGTATAGAGCAGCCCTATGAAGGATCTAAAAGTACAACATTGCAGGGATCCAGAGGTTCGGGTCTTACCGACATCACGACTCGTATCGTAGTAAATGCTTCAAAAACACTTCGTTTTTACCTATACCTACTAGGCACTAGGCAGGTAACTAAAGCGTGCGGTCTCTCCGAACTACAGCTAAAGACGGATGTTTTAGCTAAACGCTCACTGGGCTGTCAGAACGTTGCCAAGATCATAATTCTGCATTGAAGGCCTGCTGAGATACACAAACCTATCATCATACCTATACGATGACGTACAACATATTTGGATTCTACGCAAGATTTTCTAGATGGAATAGATAACGAACACGTATTAGCTGATAACGAGTCCTAGCTCCTTTGCGATAATATCAGCCGCTTTCTCCCCGATCATCATTGCCGTGTTGTTAGTATTCGCGCCAACATTCTCGGGTGGAATGCTCAGGTCCGCCACCTTAAGCCCCTGTACGCCGTACACGTTGAGGTCCTTATCCACGACGCCCATTTCTTCGCGCGGCGCCATCTTAGCCGTGCCCAATGAATGCCAAGTAGTTTGAATATTCTCGCGAAGGTACAGCTCGATAGCTGCGTCATCCTCAGCCGAATACTCAAGATCCTGTATCTCGACGCCATCGACCGGTGGGGTCCACTCTTTGAGAACACCCGCTTTCGAACCCTCCGGAAACCGGGGGTGACGGCTCGCGACCTCGCCTCTGTATATGCTCGTCCGCCGGAGAATCTCGCGACCCTTCTTATACGCCCAGACTTGCTTCTTGAGATCTATATCGTTGGCGTCACTGAAGAATCCCATGTCAAAGTCAAGAGGATCGCTGATGTCAGGTCCCGTAATGTGGAGATGTCCGCGCGAGTATGGGTATGCGGTATACGGTGCGAGGGAGATATATTGCCCGGGGTCTAAGCCGGAAAAGTCACCTAATACGCTACGGAATTGTATTAGTATCATGAAATGATTCTTGAAGGGTTAACCTACCCAGCGCTGACGACCATCAACATTAGTGGTCGATTGGGTTTGTCCTTAAAGTCCTTATCCCACATGGCTTGGAACTCTGGACCCAAAGCTGCCACTTCAGCATCTGTTGGTCGGAGCTTGGAGGAAAGGTCTATGAAGTTCCAACCCAGATGTGGGTGCTTCTGGGCTACGGCATCACTGTAAGAAAGTCGCCCTGTGATAATAGCATCGGACGTCTCGTGTGGCTTTAGGGATGATTCAAAGAAGTATGCTATCAGATTATGATCCTGGTAGTTATTGCCGACGCCCGGGAGGTCCTCGACGACGGGTACTCCAGCTCGATCAAGGACTTCTTTAGGGCCGATTCCGGAGCGTTGTAGCACAGAAGGTGTACCACAAGCACCGCATGACACAACAACGAGCTTGCGGGCTTTGACGGTTTGCTTCGGGTGGCGTGTCGCAATAGTCATCTGGACCTGGAATTTCGGGTCGGGCGTGAACTCAACCCCACAGGCACGTTTATTCTCGTCGAATAACACACGCACTATCTTCGACTCTACCAATACGTGCAGGTTAGGATGCTTCCCATCACGTAGCCGAGGATGTAGATATCCATGAGCCGTGTCTGAACGTTTACCTTCGAGGTCAATGTAGCGAAGCCAACGCTGCCAGCCATTGTTGGTATCCAAGTTTTGTAGGTCTGTTATTTCGGGATACCCGAACTTCTCAGCAGCGCGAAGCCATTCGTCTTCTACGCGTTTGCTGCGAAACGAACCGTTCGAAACATGAATTGGGCCGTCGTAGCCATGATGCTCTGGGTTGCCTGGACCGTGGTAGGTTTCAAGCTTGAACAGTAGGGTTAGTAATCTTCCCGGCTTTTATGGACGTAGAAAATCACCTTTTTCAGATATGGCCATAACTCGTCTGCGTTCCAACCTGGGGTCTTCCATGAGTCGTAATCATCACGTTGAGCTCGCGTATACCTAGGTGATGGAACTTAGTAAGTCTTGTGATGATCTTTCTTTATTAAGACATGTCTGAGTCTTACATCATGAAGTTGATAGATGAACCCCCGCCGAGTGTACCCCCGGAGGGAACAATCCTCTCTGAATTTCCGGTATACTTCGACTTGGCCGACGTGTAGAAAAGCGTTGAATCCGAGTTCGGTTGAAGGTTTGAGTAGTAGAAACCAGGTGTCGTGATATTGGGATTATCATAATTGTCTGGGCCGCCTTCAATCACTAGGATTGAAAGTCCCGGATCAGCCTCGGCCAGTCGTCCAGCTATAATACACCCAGCAGTTCCTCCTTTGAAAGACCCTCTATTAGTAGACGTTTACCTGGGGAATACGATTTGAATTTCTTACCACCCGCAATGATGATGTCCACCTCCTCACAATCCGGAATTAGCATTTTATATAAGCCCATGTTGGTTGATGAAATTATCCTAGGTATCGTAAATCATGTAAAGTAGAGCGTTGTATTGAAGATACGACCTTAGACGCTACCTTCCTACGTTACTGTTTATATATTCACCTCCCGAAATCCACCATGCTCTGAATGTCCGCCGTGGCGGGTTGCCGACTACCATCAATGGAACCATGATTCCCCGCATGCATGCCAGCGACCCTCAAATCTGGCAACACGATGGACGTGATTCAGCACCCATTAGGGTAACATATGGCTGCATGTCGAATCTTGGTACCATGCATACGACGTGATGCTAGACGGTTTTATGGAACTAGTCTCGATTGGAGTCTTAAATACAACTACAGAAGCCTACATAAGTACCTATAGGGCTACTTAATTCTCCAGGTCGGGATGAAGCGGAGAACCCAGCATTGCCGCGGTAGTCATATGACCCCATACATTATAGGGCTAGCATTCTAAAGATGAATCAAAGTAGAGAACTCATTGAAGATCCATAGGTGAGTACGAATTATTAACTTAGGTCTCGACGTTCAAGTAGAAGTTGGCAGGAAGGTATTGCGCATGTGGCGGCATCGTTTGTATTACCCATAACGCTGAGAGTACGCAGTCGGCGCCACCTATGTGGGTGACATTAGAAATGCTACGGGGTGTATTCTACATCTAGCTATAGCCGATGATTAAGAATGTTTCGGAGAACGAATCATGTCCGCCCATATACCACCCAGTCAGAGGCGGAGATGACGTAAGGACGCTATAATTGACGACGTCCTACAAAATGCAGCAAATCCCCATTGGGGATAGCCACCGAGTAATACTTCTTCGAAGTAACTATCTTCAATAGCAAATGCGAGATCTTACGACGGTGGCGACGAAGTGCTCTGACTTACATGAATCTATTCTGTGGATTCGTGTAAGTGGTAAAAAAGAATCGTCAGCAAGCTTTTATGATAAAGGTAAGCATTTTGATAGTAACGGGATAGCAGTGGCTATCCCGTATACTTCACGCGAGATGAGGGTGGCCATTGGAACTCATCATTTCCGAGCTGTCTGCTCTCCTATTGGGCTACGGGATACGTCGGTGCTCCGGATCTTGGCCACATGGAAGTACTCTTTGTAGCTCGGTCGTGTAACCTGTTGACAACTGACGAAGCGATACTTAGATATCTCCCTATTGGCCTACCTATCCACGGCCATTGGTCTCGAATGAAGCATATCTCAGAACATGAGATGTAGTTCTGACAGTTTGCGTAACTTAATAGAAGGGCGCGGATGACGGATTAAAGTTAGCAAATGAATATCCCGATTCTTCGGGAGCATGTAAGTAGCCGGCGGTGTACTCAAGGCAAACTGAGATATCGAAGCTAGCCGCAACATGCGGTCGTCCAATACCAAGCCTTACCGAATGTATACTATCCGCGCGCCCTACGAGTGATCGTGTCGGGCCGAGAATTACTCTCTGAGACATTACTGCCAGAATGAGAAGAGTCCGAATCGAAAGGCGTTGAGCGACAAGAGTGTTAACGTGTCTGTCCACCTGATTGGGTAAACACTTATGAAGCTGATGCCAGCACGTCCCACTTACCGGCATGCTCTATTTATTATCTCATAGTAAAATCGGATCAAATGTATAGTATGAGACTCGCCATCCAGTGTCAGCCCGTGATCGCCATGTGCAACCTGAAAGAAGTAGCATTAATAATAGCCAACCCTATACAAAAAAAATGGTGTATGTAGTTTGGTTTACTATGCTAGGATCAGCTAGATTTTTTGGGGGGGAAAAAAGGGAACCTACATCATGTAAGAAGTGGGTATGGTATGAGAAAAGTTTTAGAAAAATAAATGCATGAACGGGGAGTCGAACCCCGAGCTCAACCTTGGAAGGGTTGAATGTTACCGCTACACCATTCATGCTAGGATCCAACTGCTTGTTACAGTCGCTCATTGGATGATTGCTTCAGCACTTAATCGTTGCTATATACTGGAGCCATTCTAGGTGGATAACGACTCCACTTCGCTCAATGATTTCATACAAATTTGGACCCTTTACGATCTAGAATCTTGCAGCACCAAGTACAATGCAACGAAATTTAGCTTCTGAAATACGTCGATCTATTCTGACGGTTTACATGTCTTCTCCTCTGGACAGTTGTGATCACGTGATTCCCCTGCATTGCAGTGAGTCGACTTTTTTAGTACAGGACTTTTTAGATCTCCAAAGCTAACCTTAACTCCATCTCCTTACCATCGATCGCGCTACATGTGTGCGTAGTCGCGGCAGGTATAATCAGGCCAGCCCCCCTCGTTTCAATTTTACCAGTCATCTTCTATCATTCTAATAATGTTATCATTGATATTGTTTTGGATTGCCGAATCGTCGCTATCGTAGCCAAAGAAATAGTCCCGATGATCACTATCATATTCTGGGACTGCAATAACCTTGAAGTTAGTAGTGGTTTCAATAATGACAAAGTAACTTACAGTCTTTCGCGCGGCTTCCAGTCTCTTCCAGATGAATTGCGCGAGTTGGTACCCTATGCAAACAGATATACGATCCATGCTTGTGCTGTTCTGCTTTTTCGGGAATTTCCACGCCCAGAACGTCCACAAGTTTGCTAACTTTGAAGACGTAGATTTCATCGAGTAAACCTGTATCAATGGTGCAGAGAGTCCACTGTTCTTTTCCCCGACGATTCCATGCGCGCCAAGGCTGTGCGTTTCCCCAGCTCTTGGCATGATCCCGGTCCGAAAAGAGCGAAATAAATGGGGAACGACCTCGATAGCCCCATGTAAAATGATTCTCCACAGCCCGCTTGAAGAGTTCTCGTTCACGTACACTGTCGTTATAGAATGTAGCTGTATCTGCAGCCTCAAGTCCAACGTCAATGCGGAGTGTTTGGCTTTCTTGGTATTGGACTCGATAAAGTCTATCAGGGAGCTCTTCAAGCTGACAACGATACTGATTCATGTTTGATGATGCTCGCAAGGCTTAGACTCTCTGAGTATTAGACTTGAAAGATGACTCTCGTTGAAGCCAGAAACTCTGCCCAACGTGGGGTCGTTCTTATGCGGCAGCCTATTGCGTGACGAATAGGGAGATCATATGATGAGGGGTGGATGTAATAGGTGCTTGTCTTCACAGTTTGAGAGCCACGGATGCGGATTGACAGAGCCGAGACCTTTGGCTTTGAATTGATGTCCTTGCTACCTGTATGAAGTCATCTTGGCAATGGCAATGAAGGGCTTTGAATATTACTCCTCGACGACAGTTTGTATCGAACAGGTAAGGAGCGTCTATGCGCGGCGTCCCGACTCCTAAAAAGCTACTTGGCAGAGTATCCCACCTATCTTCAAATATTGGTGTGTGGCATCTACGCTAACATTCCTTTTCTTCCTTTCCGAACAGACTAAGATCACGGATACATCTACAAACTGACACCAAGGCTATAGGCGATACCACCTAGATTTTACAGTAGGTTAGGTAGGTACCTGTTACCATCATTCTTCCACTAAAATCCTAGCTTCAGGCCATACTGATGCTCTTAGTTCTGCTTAGCTAATTGTGGACTGGTTGTAACACATCCTGAAGTTTCTAGTAGCCGCCAATTTCAAGGTTGGGATATTCATTTCTTTAAACTATTTTGGTTAGGATGATTAGCTGTTGAGAACTGTGATGGTTTCACACAAGATTCATTCCTTGTTGATTTACCTTTCCATATTGACTGAGAACCAGTTTTCTCGTTATGATAAGTTAGGTGCGTTCTTGAGAGATTTGTAATATGCGAAAAAGGGGTCGGGGCGTATCCACATTTAAGGCACAGCGCTTCAAAGTCCTTGCGGGTAGATTTCTCACACTTCCACTAGCTCTTCGAACTCTTTACACATGACTTTATTTGCTACTCCTAGCTCCCTTGCAGGCAATGAGGCAGAACGAAGATAGTTCTGCATATTAGTTTACATATTACTATCCCCGCATCCCGCTACGTTGATTGCGACAATGGCATTATTATGGCAAACTTCGCCTGCGCACGAGCCCCTCGGAGACGATCGAGTGCTTTCTTCAGGCATAAAGCTGCCCTATCGACTGTTCATTCGCATTACACGCTATCCTCACGCTAGACAGTGAGTAGCATATTCTATTAGCTATGGAGAATCATTTGGCGGTAAATTATCCGTTATTTTCGCCAGATTCTACGGCGGATGACCAAGATATTCTCGATAATATAGACGGTCGCATGCATGGCCCTATGAGTGGATTTATTAAGAAATACTTCGATGAGTTTCAGTGTTTTCACCAAGATTCTTTCTTGGAAATTCGAGCAGCCGGAAGAGTCATTGGCCGCTATGCCGTCCCATCAGCTCCCCCGTCGCCCGACAACTTCATAGAGTGGTTTTCCAATTACATATCGCGGGGGTCTGACGGCGCTCGAGGCTCGTGGCATATATCTATCGACGACACAGCAACCGAGCACAATAGTGATGACGATGGTGCGAGACTACTCTTAATTACACCCGCTTCGCCCACCTCTAACGTGCAAACAACTTGGGACCGTGTCCAGGTTACTGGTCAATTTTACCGCTGTAGTACCGTTTGTTATCAAGATGGATTATTGCGTCTCTGTCGGTCCGCACGTCAGGTCTTCGCTAGTCAACCTACCCGGCTCTTCTTACATGGCTTCTACATACGCGGCTCACTGGTCGAACTTTGGGCTTTTGATCGATCCGGCTTATACTGTAGCCATTTATTCGATATCCAGAAAGATTTCATCCAATTTCTCTCCGTAATTCTTAGCTACCAGCAGATGACGAACCAGGAACTAGGGGAGAGCAATATCATTGAGACGGATAAGGGCGGTAATTACATTACCCTTGACAACACGGCAACGCCTTCTTTGGGAAAGTTTTATTTCGAAAGTCAGCCAATTGTATCGCGTGAAGGTCTTGTTGGCACCGGGACAACCTGCTATCGGGCGAGAATGTCTGACTCAAATCATTGGAACTGCATCTTGAAATTGAAGTGGCGTTGGGCCAGGGAGCGTTCGGAGGACGAGCTTCTGAAGAAAACTAAGAATAAATGCGTCTGGGGTGTCGTCTCCCTCAATTATTACGAAGAGCTTGAAAGTACGGCAAATCTACGCCGGAGTCTCCGGTGGGGGAGACAGAGAAAATTTGCCAGGACGCATTTTCACAAGAGAAATGGAAATATGGAAGGGCAGCAACAACACGTCACTCCCAATCCTGACGGACTTGCCGAACATACAGAAGAAACCGATAACCTTTTTCAAAATCGTATTCTTACCTGCATCGTTACTTCTCCCGTCGGCAGACCTCTTCACACATTCCAATCTATTTTGGAGCTGCTTCAAGTATTTCGTGATGCTATCAAGTGCCACCGGTCACTCTACTACGACGCTAAGATTCTTCACCAAGATATATCCTCAGGGAATATGATCATTCTGGATGACGAGGGTGAAGGAAACCCTCGAGGAATCCTGATAGACCTTGATTCTGCAATAGAGCTCACCGAAGGACCGGAAACAGAGCATGGAATTACTGGTACTAGACCATTCATGGCCATTGGTGTTCTCAAAAGCGAGCGTCATACTTATCGCCACGACTTGGAGTCGTTCCTTTACGTTTTCCTCTGGACAATCATAACGAACCACGCGGAGAATCCTCCAGAAATGAGCAAGCTTCGGCAATGGAGTAGTGGTGATTGGGACGAATTGGCAGCACGCAAGTCGGCTGACATGGATCAAGATGGCTTCCAGACGATCTTGGGAGAATTCGTCTCTGAATTCTACCCACTCAAGTCGCTCGCCGAAAGTCTACGCCAACTTCTATTTCCCCTACGGAGTGGGGCGACTTGGATAGGGACGGACGGCTCATTTGAAGCTACAGACAACCTCTACAGTAGAATGATCAATGCGTTTGAAGAGGCTATTGCTTCTATATAGACGCAATAGAGTAAAAAAGGTCGCTCGACTTAGGCACCAGAAGCCTCGATAGATACATCCATCCGTTTTATAAGGTTGTCGTTGATTTCATTGCGACTCTAGCCCATTTTTTTTTTTTTTTTTTT